>LBNU01028273.1:19784-87178 GCA_014162995.1 Artemisia annua | reverse complement strand
GTTATGGCTTCAACTTCTGAATGCTTAAACACTATGGAAGATACTGATGATGAAGAAGAGCTTATCGAACCAATCATGGCATTCATGACAAATACAGAAAATATGGCAAATGTGGAAGCTCAAGAGTATGATTCAACTCCACTCTTTGATACTGAAGCAGAAGTCGATGCCACACTTAGCCACATGGAAGATGAAGGGGGTAATCACAATGTTGCTTTGCAAAGTTTTATGGCAAATATTCCATCTGATGATGAATATGAAGATTTAGAGCCCGACACAGCAGATGTGATGTTAATGACAAGCATGCAGGAACTTCACATGGATGACACAGACCCAGTGTACGACACACATGCTACTTATGATTCTGAAGATCCAGTTGTGAAATTATGCAAAGAAAAATGCATGGCGTCTTTTATATTACTTCATTCACACCTTAAGCTTCTCTCAAACAAAGACAAGCATGCAGGAACTTCACATGGATGGCACTCGTCTCGAGAATGGATTCAAACGGGCATTTCCATCATTCTTTGGAGAAGACCTTGAGATTTTCACTCATACGATGTTCCTCAACATGGATCAACTTGAAAATCAACTTAACAAAGAAGAACTTCACGGGAATGGATCCACGGCTGCCTTTAGTGTACTTAAGAAACAGTTTCAGCAATTCATCCGTACGAGGTTATATTCGGATGATGACTCTCTCATAGCAAGCAAGTATTTTCTTGAAAACAATCGACTTGGTTTTCAAAGTTTCAAAGATATACTGCTCCAACTAATGGATTCTCTTGAGAAGTTAATTGCTGAAAGAATACTTCATGAAAGGGAGTTTAGTAAAAGGGTGAATGAAAGAAAATTGCAGACTCAAGAAGGGAAAGTAAATACGGCTAAAGCTTTAGATGCTAGTTTGGTTGACAAGGAAAGTAGTGGGACAGAATTAGAACAGTCGAATGACAGCAGCAGATTAGAGAGTGATGCAGACGTTGATTATACAGAGATCGGACCCTCCTATGACTCAAAGCCCAACTTTGACAAAGAACAGACGGTTGAGGAAGATGTCATACCCATCTATGACACAGAACCCAACTTCGACAAAGAGCTAATGGTTGAGGTACAATCTACTGTTGTTCATGTTATGCCTGCTAATGATAAACAACAATTTGAGCAACCTGAATTCAGAAATGAAGGAGAGGTTGACCAGAATGTTGTCCAATGTCTAGACAAACATTTTGATTCTGAGCCCTTACTTGATAATCTAATGACTGATACATCAAACCAAACTCTTGAGTCTGAAAATATTCTTCTCAAAAAGACCATTGCCCAGTTTCAAAAAGATTTTTCAAAACTTGAGGCACATTGCATCTCACTTGAACTTAAATTGCAAAACGAATCTCTAAATTCAGGCAACAATGGTCAGTTTTTGAATGAACAAAGTAAACATGTGGATGCATTAGTTAAGGAAAATGAGCTTTTAAAGGGTCAAATTCAAGCACAAGGGTTTGCAAATGCTGCACTGCAAAACAAATTAAGAAGATTGACTAGCCAGAGTGCGGATACTAAGTTTGCAAAACCATCAATCTTGGGGAAACCGCCTATTCAAACAATCAAAAAACCATCGGTGGTTTGACAACCAACTGCATTTAAATCTGAACGAGCCAAAATTTCAAAATCTCGGTTTGCCTCCCAAGTTGTTGAGATAAATCATTTGACAAATCCAGTCACTCCACATTCTCGGCATAAAGAAAATGCTTCTGTCTCTGCTAAACCTAAACACATGATTATGTCTGACTTATCTAGGATTAGTTCAAAAACCATGTCTAAAACGAGCATTAAAAGTAAAGAGTCTTATGATTAAAATGACATGTTCAAGAACTATGATCTAGAAAAGGCTAGGAAAAAGGCACTACTTCAAAAGGACGGAATTTTAGGTTCAAAACCTCGTGTGATGCCTTCCACTATTAGTAGTAGCGAACCAAAACCTAAAAGTACTCAACAAACTAATAGGAATTGGCTAGCTTCTAAGAGTAGTTGCGTAAATAATCATGATGTTTGTGCTTCAAAATATATGCCAAAAGGAAATTCACGTGCAAAGGCACAATCATCTATGCCAAACAAACCCGTTGAACCAAAAGTTAAGATTCAGAAACCTAAGAAGTGGATCAATATAGGACGTAGGTTTTCTCAACCAATTGATGCTCCCACATTTCATTCTACTGCATCTAAAATGAAAACTTCTCCTAGATCTAACATTAGGTGGGTACCCACGGGTAGAATTTTCAAAACGATTGGTCTTAGGTGGATTCCTACAGGTAAGATGTTAGACATTTGCACAAAAACTAATGTGAAATCCACAGAAACTATCCCTGAGAAGAGAAAGGAAATCATTGATATAGTGTGTTCTGGTGTCAAGAAGATAATTGACACTACAACTTTATGCTTCTAACATCCGGAACCCAATTACACTTGGGGATCCTTGTTCTCTGTTTTGTCTTCTTTCTTTCTTAACAGATTGAACAGGAATGGCTTTCGTATACTTCAGTACGAAACCCGAACTTAATTGTATGGCTTCGGAACAACTCAGTTTCGGACCCGAGCTTAACTGTTATGGCTTCTGAGCACCACAGCTTAGGACCCGCAACCAACCGTCTAAAGTTTTCAAATCCTTCAGCTGAACAGTTGTTACTCAACCGTCAACAATTGGAAACACTGTTTCCTCCACTGTTCGATGATTCTCTTGTACAAAGTGCACCAGATGTATCCACCGATTCCGCTGCTCAACCTGATAATAGTCCAACAGTTGATACACCTGATTCTACGACAACTCCTGTTGCGAACGATGCACCTCCAATTGAATCACCAACAATGATGGCATATCAGATCGCTTCCAACACAGACAATACAGCTGGAGATCTTATCCAACAATCAGTACCCGCAATTGCAGATTATGACAAATATGATGTCTTCAATCCATTTGCATCGGCTGCAACCGTTCCTGATATTGAAGAGTCGTCTTCTCGCAATTTGGATCCGTCAAATTTGCATGATACTTATCAACATCACCCTTCAACTCACCAATGGACAAGAGATGTTATCAGCAGTTGATTCTCATGGGCTATTTATGGTACTTCACACTTGTTCGCTTAATTGGACATATGGGGTTACGCTGCCTCCGTTTTCCATCGTAAACATAGTGTGTATGCTTCCGATTCCGCGAAGACATCGTGGGGGAAGAGAGAGTGGTTGTTCTGTTGCGTTCTTTGACTTTTCTTGATTTCTTTGAGAAAACACTCATCTTCCACGAGGATCTGCAATCAGGGGGAAGAAATGTGCACATCAGGGATGCATAATAGACTCACGTGATCGAGCTTACAATTTTATTACTACCGGAGAGACGTCCGCAGAGATGATCAGTGGTCCAGTTTTGTGGTTTTTGGTGTAATCGTTTCAACTCTCGCAGGCTGTTTTGTGTGAAGTAGCCTACATACGTGAGATTATCCCGCTGATTTCTTGCATGTTACCCCCAACGGAACTTCCGCGTTTAGCATAACTGTGATTAAGTGACTACTCAGATTTGTTTGGTGTGGTTTGGTATGTTGTCTAGAAATTCCGTTGCGTACTCAAAACGTCAAAAGTTAGAAGACATGTTAACTGCATCAAAGTTTCGAATCTGAAGAGGATGGTTGTCAGTTTGGGGGGAAGCTGATTCAGAAACTTCGCCAAAAAGAAGTGTACGAAGAAGCTACAAGCATGAATTAGGGGGAAGTTAATTCCTTATGTCGCCCATTGAGGAAAGACTGATAAGGCGTGATTAGATCAGACGACTTGAAAGCTACATAGGAGCCAGACCTTCATTTCCGGTTCAACTCTTTCAACGACCTGATCTAGTCTTCATGTCCTTCGGTGATGATGAATAACATTTGACACGGGTACAATCATGTTTCTTTATCATTTTCTGTTTGATTTGTGATTACTCTTCGTATGTGCAAACTTCTTATCTTCAAAACTATGTTCCTCCATTAAAACATATTTTGCTTTAAATTGTCAACATGGAACATGTTTTGAGGGGGAGAAAAGTTTCACAATCATGAAGTTTGCACACCTCACCACAATTCTTCAAGATTAAGATGTTTCTTCATCATTTGGATTGAAAACTCATTTTCAAATAATTCTATGATCTCTCGAATTAAAATGTGCAAAAAGGTTTCACAAAGTAAATGCTAATTCGAAGGGGAGAAATGAAATTCTTTTCTTCCACAAATGTTCTCAAAAAGGAGCACACATACTTAAAAAGGTCAACAAAACAGTCTAACAAATTTTTTATCCTCGATCTTTTCCCATGATAGTGAGCTTCTAATTCCTTCATGGTTGTTGTCTAATTATTCCCTAAATGTTTCAAATGATTTCAAAGGTCAAAAAGGCATAATCAGAAACTAGGGCTTAAGTAATTACCGATTGCGGCATTTTTTATGTGTAGTTAGTCTAATAAATCAGTTCATATAGCCTTAGAGAACACAAAAAAAAATGCTCGATTAGGTTTTTACATGATTAGAAATAACCTAAGTTTGAATTTAGGGGTTTAAGATGTAGAGGTCTTTGCTGCAACTACTAGGACATTTGTTTGTGAAATATTCTGGCATTATGATGCTAATCTGCATGCAAAGTCTCAAATCATAACCCCAAACCATGTTAATAATCGGAAAATTTCGAGTGAAAAATGAGTTACTATGTGATCTTGTGTGTTTATTTGAGATTTCTGAGCACTTAGGAAGATTTAGAATGAGTTTTTGATTCACCTGTATACTTGTTTGTGCCTGATGCATTTCTTTCTGTGCAAGTACATGTTATCCCTATGATAGTCAAATTTTCAACAATTGTCAAAATGTTTCTTATGGAACCTATTTTGAGGTTAAAGGGTTAAACGTTTCGAATGGCTAAACATGGAAAAGGATTCAATTGATGAGAAACAAGTTTTTCAAACTCTACACTCTCGTTTTACACCGGTAAAACAGGTGTGGAAACCAAAGCATAGTTGTTCAAAACCTTTCAAATTTTCAATATCTGGAATGCTTTGGCTGCAATAAAAGAATGTCTCTGAACATCCCAAATACCGGAAGGTTTCCATTCATCACAAATCTTCAATAAGAACACATGAGGTTCAACTCTAGATGGAAATCTTCTTCTTCAGATTTTAAAACTCAAACGAGAGACATCGGGTTTCTCAAACAACTTTCAACAGAAAAAAAGAGTTTTAAATTTCCATTTATTCAACGAGTGGTAATTCAAAATTGAACAAAAGTTTTTTTTGGTTCTCGTTGGAATTCAACATCTTTCAATCGGATTGACACAACCTATCAATGTATTTCAAATTGTGGCAAACCCGTTGGCGCCGTGCTGAAATGGGTTCCCAAGGTTGTTGTTTAATCTGATACTCAAGCATTCTTTGTTGCATAATACTTGATTATGTTTTCTAAAACCTTGAGCAGAATCAACCCATGAATTTTTCAAAAAGTATTTTTTAAATACAATTCAAAATTCTGCTCAAGAAGGCTATCTCTCGAATAAACTTCATTATTTGAGAGGGAGTATTATTGTTAAAGGAAAACAAATTTTGTATTAAAACAATGACTTCTTAGTATTTCAGCTAAGGACTCGTTCTTCAAAGAAAGGAAAGTGCGTAATCAAACAAAGGTTTAAAGATTCTTCGTGCACTTATCCTAAAAACATTATGGTTTGTGCACACATAACAGTGTATAACCCGAACTTGTAAAGAAAGGACCCTGAGGTACGCATCAGTGCCTCAATCCTCATAGAAGGAGCGAAAGCTTCTTACCTTTGAGTAGAATTAATCAAATTTTCAAAGTTTTTCATAATTCTGCTCAAAAGAACAAGTATTCCCTCGAGCATTCAAAATCTTCAAAAAGTTATGCAACATTTAAGGGGGAGTACTTGGAAAACATCTTTGCTGACAATCAAATTGTTCTTGTCAAATTCTCCCCATAAGAGTCAAAAAAAAAGGCATATTTTAATCAAAAGTTTTCAAAAATAACATTTGATATGCTATTTTTGAGGGGGAGAAAATTTAAAAGTGATCAAAATATGAAGAAAAGTAAAGGAATCTCATGCGAGCTCAACTCAGATATCACCCAAGAATTGATGTAACAACAAATGTCAGTAATCGAAAAGACTTGTCCTATAAGGACTTGTCTGAATAGATTGTACCGTTTCGAGAAACTCTTAGTAAATAAGTACTATGACGGGTCTAACTTCCTCTTTGAGGAATGTTAACAACATCAAGTTAGTTATTAGGGCTAGTTATCACCTAAAAGCTGATAATGGATCTCTTTAACTAGCAACGTAAACGTGTCCCTCGGGTACAAGTCTATTAAGAGTGGATCAATTCTAAAAAGTGCCCACTCTTCCCTGCATGTGCAAATTTATCTTAAACAATGACGAGCACATGTGAAGGGGGAGTCTTTCTGAAAAAGTAAAACTCTCGAGGTGTTAACCAAATATGTTTTATATTCATAAAACACTTCGAGAGATTTTCAGTAAATGGTTTTATGGCAACATAGGATAGTCATGGAGTTATAAGGTGACTAAGGTTAGAAAAATGTCCTATGATCCTCCAGAACCGGAGGGATCTACCCAAGGACAACTCCCATAGTCTAGAAATAGAAGTCCTTAGGTATGATATAAAAGAAGGGGATATGAATGAAAGGAGAAAGAAGGGGTTGAAGAATGAAAAAGAAAAGTAAAGAAAAGGGTGAAAAGAAATGAGCCCTCCATATATTCAACCTTAGGGCAGACACCGGGTACACCTCATCTGCTACTGATTGTTACAAAAGTAACATCGGTATTGAAGATAAGACGTAATGGACCCAGTGATGCACTGCACTAAACCTTCTAGCCACTCAGGTATCTCTCAAAAGATACTTGTTTCATTCTCACGGGGAACCGGTATAATCTATCGACCTTCTCTTAGAGTTGGTTGATATTGAAACAGGAGACCCTGCCCCAATCTCCGCATAGGAAACCATAGGTGCACTAATCGAGTCTAGAGCCTCGAGATTCATCAAAGATCTCTTAGGAACACTTAGTTTTCTTACACTGGTTGTTCTACATCAATGGACACCAGTTGTAAATTATCGAGTCCTTCGCAGATCTTAGCAATCTGCCGAGAACGTTTATGAGAGGAATCACTTAGGTGTTTTCTCAATGATTGAACGGAAATCCTGCCAGGGTCAACATCAAACAGCCCTGACAGCAGGTCACTTCGGTAACTCCTTGTGGGTTACGCTTAGTGTGTTCGGTGACGTTCCATGTGCGTTCTACAGTCGCGGGGTGATCTCCAGCGGCTCACCTAATCGTTGGTGTACGTATGTATGTCAGTGTTAGCCCTCTCGGGGGCATCCGATTAGGAACGGCCTTGGTAAGGATTAGAAGGAGTCTTCACACTATGCTGTTGACGAATTCTAACTCCAAACCTGTAAGTGCCGGATGGTCTACAGTCGTAGGGTGATCTCGAACGACTCACCTAATCGTGGGGGTACTCCGGTATTCCTGTGTTAGCTCTTTCGGGGGCATCCGATTAGGAACGGCCATGGTGAGGGACAGAAGGAGTAACCACATCTTGAGGGTGAAAAATTCTGTTTCTCACTTGTAAGTGCCGGTTGTTTATTACTAACCATTTTCTTGCAGCGAACTTCACCACCAACACATGATTCCACATGCTCATACTTACGTCAAAGGCTTCCCTAAAAGTTCTTAGTTACACAAAGTCAAAGAAAGATCAAAGCTACTCAAAGTTAAAGAAAGATTCAACGTCAAAGGAATCTACAAAGTCTTATGGCAAAGATCTTACTTAATGAACGGGAATTACGCAAGTGCAAATCACAAAGTTCAAAGACGTATGAGCATGTTGGAATGGCGTACCATCATTGGAGACGAAGGAGTGACCAAAGGCGGATTTCTACATCATATGCATCACTTCAACAACAAGGAACAAAGATTGATGAGCAAAGAATTTTTGGTCGAATCTAACCGATTTTGAGACGTCCAGAAGCTACAAAAGTTCAAAAGTAAAGAACAAGAAGATGATGTCGTGCAACCATTCACCATTGATGACCGACCCTTAGGGGGAGATTGTTAGGAACACGTTTCACGTTTACAAAGTGTCGGTCATTAGTTTGTAATAGGTTGCTATATTAGACTTATCATGTTTTACATTTAATCATTTAGTCATGAAAGTTTAAGATGTAATGTCACAACATGTGGAAGTCCAAGGGCCAATTATGTAATATTGTTAGAAGGGTCTAGTGACCCTTGGACTCCCCTATATAAACAAATGTAAGCCCTCATTAGAGGGTGTTGGTTCTCTTTATGCAATATCAATTTCCATTACATCATATTTGAGTTCCTTCCACACTCTTCTTCTCTCTTCTAGTTTCTTATTCATTATTGAATCTATGGTTGTTTATGCATAAGATGGTGACCTAACAAGGATTTGAGTAATTTAAGATGTTTCAAGTGTAACAAACTTGGACATTTTATGAGTAAATGTAGAGTAACATCAACAGCTCAGGAACAATCAAACCTTATCTTAAAAGATGATGAACCATCACTGTTAATGATTATGCACGAAACTGAACACGAGGAAGTGTTGTTGAATGAAGGCCAAATTCAACCAGGGAAATATGCTTCAAAGGATGACAGCATATGGTATTTAGATAATGGTGCAAGTAACCATATGACGGGAACTAAGAGTCATTTTAAGATATAGATGAAAGCGTAACATGACGAGTACGTTTTGGAGATGGATCATATATACAGATAAAGGGAAAAGGCTCTATACTGTTAGGTTGTAGAAACCAAGAACAGAAGGTAGTATCGGATGTATACTATATACCAAACCTTAAGAGCAACATACTAAGTCTAGGATAACTTACAGAAATAGGTTGTAAAGTCATAATGGACGGAAATAAATTGCCGTTGTATGATAAAAGCAGGAAATTGTTGATGAAAGTAGAAAGATCTAAGAATAGACTTTACAGTATTAGACTCCAGATAGACATACCTATATGTCTCTTAGCAAACGTAGATAACCAAGCATGGTTATGGCATGCTAGATTAGGTCATCTGAACTTTGACGATATCAACAAGATGACTAGGAAGGGTCTAGTGGAAGGAATACCGAGAATAAATCATGCCAGACAGATTTGTGATGCATGTTTATTAGGAAAGCACAGTAGAACACCATTTCCAAACCAAGCTAAATTCAGATCAAAGAACCCGTTGGATTTAATATATGGAGACCTCTGTGGTCCTATTAGTCCAGCAACACACTCAGGCAAGAAACTAATATTCTTGTTAGTAGATGACTCTACACGTTTTATGTGGGCTTACTTTCTGACTTCGAAAGACCAAGCATTTAGTATATTCAAGGAATTTAGGCAAAAGATAGAAATGGAAATGAGAATGAAAGTGAGGATGCTAAGAACAGATAGAGGAAGTGAATTTACATCAAACGAATTCACCAAGTACTGTAAAGATAATGGAATAGCACGACAGTTGACAGCACCGTACTCACCACATCAGAATGGAGTAGTGGAGAGAAGGAATAGGACAGTGTTATCAACTACGAGGAGTATGATGAAAGCCATGAAGTTACCCTTAACTTTTTGGGCGGAAGCAGTGAAACATGCCATTTACATACTCAATAGGGTACCTACACGAGCCCTGATAGATAAAACTCCATATGAGGCACTATACAATAGAAAACCAAATCTGGAAAACCTAAGGATATTCGGATGCACAGCTTATGCAAAGATAACGATACCTCACTTAAAGAAGCTGGATGACAGAAGCATACCAATGATTTACTTAGGAGTAGAGGAAGGATCAAAAGCATGTAGGTTATATGATCCGATAGCAAAGAAGAAACATGTTAGTAGGGATGTTAAGTTTATGGAAACAAAACCATGAGATTGGAACAAAGATGAAGAAGATACGAGTACACAAGACACATTTTGGGTTAGTTTTGTGGTAGAAGGAGTTGACAACGAAAATGCTACACCAGTCAACACAGATATCAATAATACCATTGATAACACGTATCAAGAACCGGATCCACTACCAGATCCAGTTACACCAATCACACCACCAACATACACCTACTACCCTAACTCAGAAGAGGATGAGCAGGCTACTATTAGTTCATTAGAGAGATATGATCATAGACCAGTACGAGGTTTAAAAGGTTTAGCAGAAATTTATGAAACTGCACAACAGGTTGAAGCACCTAGTTTATTTTTCACAGAAGAAGAACCTCGTAATTATAAGGAAGCATCAGCAGATAAGAAATGGATTGAAGCCATGGAGATTGAATTAGATTCAATCAATAAGAATAACACATGGATTCTTACTACATTGCCAGAAAATCAAAAGGCAATTGGACTTAAGTGGGTTTTTAAAACCAAGAGAGATGCACAAGGAAATATCATAAGATATTAGGCACGATTAGTAACAAAAGGATATGTACAAGAACAAGGAATAGACTTCGATGAAGTATTTGCCCCAATTGCTAGGATAGAAACAGTACGGTTGATATTAGCATTAGCAGCATATCATGGATGGCAAGTTCATCACTTGGATGTAAAATCAGCATTTTTACATGGAGATTTGAAGGAAGAAGTCTACGTTACACAACCTGAAGGGTTTGTACAGCCAGGAAATTCAGGAAAAGTATATAAGCTTATTAAAGCTTTATATGGATTAAGACAAGCACCGAGAGCTTGGAATGTGAAGCTTGATCAAACTTTCAAGTCTTTAGATTTTAAGAAATGTAATCTCGAACAAGCAGTCTATACAAAGAGAAACAAGAATTCTACAATTATAGTTGGAGTTTATGTAGATGATTTGATAATCACGGGCACTCCAAGGAAGGAATTAGAATTATTTAAATCCCATATGGAAGAAAAATTTGAAATGAGCGACTTAGGATTGTTAGCTTATTACCTTGGGATAGAAGTTACACAGACAGGAGGAGAGATTACAATCAAGCAAACAGTTTATATTAACAAGATCTTGAAGGAAACAAGTATGACGGATAGTAATGATACGAAGATACCAATGGATCCCGGTACTAAGTTGGTCAAGGCGGAAGATGGTAACTCAGTTGACGCAACTTACTACAGAAGCTTAATTGGAAGTCTCAGGTACTTACTGCATACAAGACCAGATCTTAGTTATTCAGTTGGACTACTCAGCAGATTTATGCAAGACCCGAAGGAACATCACCTGAAGGCGGTAAAGCAAGTAATCCGATATATCAAAGGAACAAAGGAGCATGGCATAATTTACAAGAAAGAAGGCGGCTGCAAGATTACAGGTTACAACGACAGTAGTTATGGAATCAACACTGATCAAGGAAAAGGAACTACTGGCATAGTATTTTACTTTGAAGAGTCACCCATTACCTGGTGTACTCAGAAGCAACCAACAGTGGCGCTATCATCATGTGAATCAGAATTCATGGCGGCTACTGCAGCAGCATGTCAAGCCTTATGGCTAAAGAGATTACTTAGTGAATTAACTAGAAATGAAGAAAAGAAGATAACGTTGAAGGTAGATAACGTTTCAGCAATAGCACTAGTCAAGAACCCAGTTTTTCATGGAAGAAGTAAACACATCGACATTCGCTATCATTTCATTCGAGAATGCGTAGAGAATGGGCACATCAATGTGGAACACGTCAGCGGAGAACTACAAAGAGCAGATATACTAACAAAGGCTCTACCATGATTGAAGTTCACGACAATGCGACAAATGCTCGGAGTTCAAGATTTAGCAAGAAACGATCAAGATTAAGGAGGAGAATGTGACCCGATAATCTTTTATCATTGCTTGTTTTTATATATTAGTTTAAACATGAAGGACCAAACATGTTATTTAGAAACTTTATAACCGAATAGTTAGGTATTTCGGTTAAGACAAATGTGAAGGGTTGCATCGGTTCATATCACACCGATTCACACTCTATATATATGTATGTATGTGTATTGATACAAGGTTAATCATCATAATACAATTTACTTATTCGAATAACTTTGCAACTTATAATATAGCGAGAGTTGGGACAACAAAAATTACCAACTTCTCTTAAAAGTATAACATAAAACAACCTTCAATGATCACAATCTGCAATCTTACAAAGAATATTATTGCATATAACTAGATAAGTACTTATTTCTAGCAAATCCAAATGCTAGCTCCAAAAATACTATTTTTAAGTAGCTTATAAGTACTTATCTTTAAGCAGAAGATATAAGCAATCCCAAACACCCTTAAAGGTCTTTTGATGTATCGGCTAGTTTGTAGAATTAGGAATTGAAGAACACAAACTTTCTAATGAGCAAGGTCTATTATGAGAAACCAAATTGCAAAATCGATCCAAAGAGGATGGTAAGGTGGGATCTAGTTATGTTTTTCAAGGTCCTTTTCTGTTTGCCTGATCATTGACTTAATGCATATCCACCATATGTAAATTGCATATTGATCTTAGTTGAGCCTAATATATGTATATATTTTGGCAAGGCTGTTGATGGAGAAGAGGGCCAACACTCACATGCCATGGTAAGGAGGATTATTCAGGCTTCCGAAAAGGTAATGATATACATTTTTCTGTTGTCTTATATTCTACAAGTTGTACCCAGTTTAGAATTGGTTTTCCTATTAAAAATTTCGAATACAATTGCAGGAAACGAGAAAAATTGAGGAAGTCTGTAGGCGGGAAGTTGGAGACACTGATAATTTATATTTCCACAATCATGGTGAGACTCAGGTCCTTTTTCTTCTACAAGCTTTACCGGGTTTAGAATCTGTTATAAATCTAGCTATTTTAATTTTGGAAAATTCATGTGCAGGAAATAGAGAGATTGAAGAAATCCTTAGAGCATTCACAGTGGTAACACGAGTTATACTTTAACTCAGCGCCACGTCAGCGCCACATCAGCTTTAACACTTTCACCTTAACTCACAAAAAAACACCCACAACAATAACTCAACATTTGGGTCCCACTTTTTTCTTCTTTTCCAATTATTTAAACAAAATACAAATTAAAACAAATTACATTTTTATTCAAACAAATAACTAAAAATAAAAATTTTATTTACATTTTTATTTAAATAAAAAAAAGGAAAAAAAATCTGTATAAACCCACAAGGACCAAACTGCAAATACACAAAACCTCAAGGACTAAAAAAAAAAGATATATCATCTTCAACCTCTCGACACACACACACACACACCTGCACATACACCTCTCGACACACACACCCCTGCACAAACACACACCTGCAACACACACGAAACACACACTAAAACAGACACAAAAACCCACCAAAAACCATTTAACGCCGCGTTACTGGCTTAACCCAGCGTGAAGCTTTAACGTTAATAGTGTCCATGTAGGATTTAACGCGATCCGGCGCATTGGTAACGTGTGTTTAACACACGTTAAAGAGTGTCCACGTAGACTTAACGCAAGTGTAGCGTTACCACTGTGAATGCTCTTACTAAAATAGAGGGTGTCACTCTTTGTGCAGAAAGAGGAAGAGGGCAGGAAGAATTAGAGAAAGAGGAACAAGAAGAACTAGTGAAATAATTAATTCCTTAATAAGAAGACTGTCTTGCTTCTTGCATGTTTAGTAATATGAACAATGTGTTATTGCTGTAATGGATATGTTTAATATATGATTGTCTTGAATTTTGCTATGCGTGAACCCCGACTATGTTTAAGATTTTAAAGCATGTTTGATATGATTTTACATGATAATGTACAATATTTAATGCATGGGAATGTTCCTAAGAGTGTTGGGTGTGGTGGCTAGCCAAACCTCTTCGTTTGGGCCCACCGGTGCCACATCACCCCAACACCTCTTCACAACTAACCCCCTCCTCACTCACAACTAATCTCAACTTCTTCATTTGGGCCCACCACTTACACCTTTATTTTATTTTTTTCATTTCATTAAATAAAATAAATTAATTTCGCTAATTATTAAACACAATACAACAAACTAATATTATTTCATCTTCAATAAAAAAGTTACAATACGAAAAAAAAAACATACGATACGAAAAAAAAATACGATACTAAAAATACATACGAAACTAAATATTCCTATTCCATTGAATTGCTTCCCATTGATGTTGTTGCCAAACATGCTCGATTAGACATCGTTGAAGCCTTTTGTGTGTGTTTTGATCTTGTAGTTCTTTTTGTTTTCTTCTTCGCGTTGCGCAACGGTCAATCCATGACGTTTGTAAATTTGGTGTCGGAGGAATATACATTTCGGCAGCTTCGGATATTGCAAATTTTTGATCTTTCAAAATCATGTTATGCATTATAATGCACGAGTACATGATTCTCCGTAACTTGCCCACAGTAAACGCACGCGCCGGTTGTGCAATAATATGCCAACGACCTTGGAGGACACCAAAAGCTCTTTCGATATCTTTTCGAGCACCTTTGATGAGTGTGCAATACTCATCATTTTTGGTCAATCTGAACTGCAAAAACATCTGAAAACACCCATATATGCAGCAAAATACTAAAAATATCCCAAGGATCGTGTTTTATATGTTTTAGATGCAAAATGATTAAAAACAGATGAAAATCGTACAAAATTTGCATAATTGGCAGTTTCAGTCCCCCAACTTTCAAAACTTAACAAAATTAGTCCCTAAGCATTTATTTTGAAAGAAAAGTCAAACCAAGTTCTTAAAAATCAAAAATGATCTTTGGGTGAAAAGCTTTCAAAAGTTTACAAGTTTAGTCCCTGGAGTTTCATATTTGGCAAGATTGGTCCCTGAACTTTTAGAAAATGACAGAAATGATCCTTGGTGAGAATTTCATGAAGAAAAGTCAACATTAGTCCTTGGAAACTCTCAAGTGGTAAAATTTGGCCCTTGGATGAAAAGTTGGAAGAAATTACACTAAGGTCCCTCAAGTTTGGCAAAATGGCAAAAGTAACACCCAGGAGTTATTCCTTGAAAAAAATGTTCAAGTGGACCTTGGGAAATCATTACTTGGCAAAAATAGTCCTTGGTGATACTTTGGAAAAATGGCAGATTGGGTCCCTAAGATTTCAGCAATTTACACTTTTGGTCCTTGTGTCAAAATACTTACTAAACCAAATGGACTATTATTGCTAAACCATTAAACCCAACACTTAACAAATCCAAAACAATTAAAACAAACCCATATCCACCCCTAGCCCAAAACCACATCTGGCCCAACATCACCCCACGTTTAATAAACCCAAAACCCACCCCCGTTTTTATAAATCCCAGGTCAAACTTGGGTCAAACAAACATCCCTCCCCCTTCCCCGTTTAACCACCAGACCTCCATCACCACACCCCGACCAACACCTGCAACACTCCACATCACCTTCAAAAGCTCCCCCTCATCTTCTCCCATGTCACCTTTTCCAAGGATAAGTCACAAGATGCCCCATTCCACCCTGGCAATCCAAACTGCCACCACAACTTTTTTCCCGCCAAAAGTGAATTAAGGGTCCAGATCATGATAACTTTAAATTGACAGCTGGGATGTGTTTGGAAAAGCATAAGGGTAATATTTGTGAAGAATTCTCTCACAAAAGAAACACAGGAGTGAAGAATCAACCCTAGCTTAGTTTAGTATAAATAGGGCACTTATGTAAGCCTGATTGGCATCCCTTTTCTTAGTTTTCTTTTCTGTTTTAGAATCAATTTCCATTTGTAACTCTAAATTTCTAATTTAATTGAAGTTATTTTTAAGTTATCTCAAATTCGTAATTTTACTCAAAATATTAAATTTCTTGTATTTCAATTTATAAACTGTTTAATGTATCCTAGAATCTTAATTTAAGTTTGTTTAAGTTAGTTGAAACAAAAGAAAGCAGAAAATCAAAGAGAAAAGAAAAAAAACAGAAAAGTGCAAAGAAAAATACAAAAAAAAATTGAAGAAGAAGTAGCTGTAGTTGCAGAGCTGGTTATGGAGATTGGTTTAGAGTTCCATGGGGAACATTAGGTTGTGTTTGGTTACTTATTCTCAGTTGTCTCCTGGCTTGGATGACAAGTAAGCTTATTGAGTTTAATTTCCCTATAATATTAGTTGTTCGATAATTACTGTCATTTGTTACTTAATCCTGCTTGTCTAAGTTCATTTAAGTTTATTATAACCTAAATAGTCAAGCTTAGTTGTTAATTTGGCCATTTGCTTTGATAATCACAAAATCCAGTTTCATAAGGGGTGTTTGGCTCAAAGTGATTTTATGGCTTCAAGCATGTTTGGGTCATTACAAGCATTCTAGACAAGTTTCTTCATGTTCAGATAGGTCTATAATATCACAAAATTCAGAGGTTTTTAATAAAAAAGTCAAAATTAGCCTTAATCCTTAGTCTTTGGCTTAACTGTTGGAATTTGGCTAGCATCATCCTTATTTTAGCTATAAGAGTTATTAGGTTAGCTCAATCTAGTCTTAGTATCATCATTTACATCATTTTTAGTGAATTAGGATCAGTCTAATCTCAATATAGTCAACTTGTGTCAAATTTCAAAAAGTCAAAAATTGTTATAACTGAAAAAAATGGGACAGTTTGTTAAATCAATTGTAGGCTTCAATCTTGTTTAGAAATAAATGAGAATTGTTGTTTTGTGTTAACTTGTTGCTCATATTTCAATATCAAAAAGAAAATTTGGATTGGGGAATCATTTGCTTGGGTAAAACTGCACCTAAAGTAGACTGTCTGAGTAACTGCCTGTCCTGCACCCAGCCTTATCCAAATTTGACCCGTTTTTCTCAACCCCATAACTTGCTCATTTCTTGGGCTTATTACTTGATCTTTGGTGTTCTGGAAAGCTGGTTAGGTTACCTTGTTAGATCCATAATTTTCTTGGCCTTATTTACTTGTTTGCTAGCTTTATTTTGCCCTCATAATACACCCCATTGCCACTGTATATGCTGATAAGCTTAGTATGAGCTGAGCTTGTTGAATTCCTTGTTGTGGATTGACATTGATGTTGTTCTTGTTCTCTGTAGTTGTAATTATTGTTGTTTATGTGTTTGTATAAGCTGTTGTGAGTTTATTAGCTTATTTGAGCTTTAAGCTTATTTGTTTTGTGTGGACTTTCAAAAGAAAACAAAGGCTTGAACAAGAATTTTGTAAATCTTTAAAACTGTTTTGATTTTGAATTTGGATTTGTTGTGAAATGTGTTTTCCAAATTTGTTTTGTGTTTGTGATTTAGTGTTTTGAAAAAGAAAAAAAAAAGACAAAAAGAAAAAAAAATTGTAAAAACTGACATGGGTGGGACTCGAACCCACGCCACTCAGTTCACACACAAACATCACAACCACTGCGCCCTAGGGACTTCTCAGTTCTTTTCTTTCTTTTTTTTTTATTTAACAACCTTTTCTCTCATTTTGCTTATTAGTTTAATTCGCTTATTTAACTGCTTATTTGAACTGTACCCGTAGCTTTTTATATTTTTCTTAAACTTGTTTTAAATTTTAGCATTTTTAGAAAAAAGTTTCAGATTTTTAGGACTTGTAATTTAATTATTAGAATTTAATTGGTGATAACTAGTTTTTAATTCATAATAATTAGAATTTTTATCGAATTTTTAATTTTCTTTTTTCTAAAATTTTATTTTGTCTTTTAGTGCGTTAGGAAATTATTTGTAGGCCCGTAGGACTTGCGTAGCTTAAATTTCACGTTTTTATTTGTACGTTGACGTTTATCTTAAATAAACGTCACGTTTATTTGTTAACTTGTGTTTTAGGATTCCCGATACCTAATTTTGATTCCCGTAGTGTTTTAGGACTCCCCTAGTTTGCCAATTGCCTTTTGTTCCCTTTAGGTTGATTTATTTTCATTCTCGTTCGTTAATTTTCCATTTTCGTTAATTTAACGTATTACAAAACCAAACAATCTTTCACAACCAAACATACAAGCATTTTAATCTCGACCTTTCGCGATATCTTTCCATTCACTCCTCGTTGGGACACGACCCGGGAAATCACTTCCCGGTCTCACAAATAAATATCACTTTCACGAGTTTACGAGATAATCTTTTTCCTAAAAGGTTTACTTGTATTTCTCCCCGTCTTGTTGTCTCACGATAACATTGACCTCACGTTTGTTGATATTTTGATAAATTGTTTTGCACAAAAACACAACGAATCTAATGGCACCGCTGCCGGGGAGGCTGTGTGCCGAAAGTCTCGTAAAAGGTTTTAACGATTAGTCTTGTAGAACCTTCGCAAGAAGTTACCATTTTCGAAAACTTATAAAAAACCAAAAATATTTTTCTTTTGTTTCTATATATGTATTTATATCTATAAAAGATTAAAAACACAAAAAGATTTTCCCGTTTTCTTTGTTTAATAAATACAACAATAAAATCTTACCGCCGAAAACCAAGGCAGAACACCTACCAACTGGGGGTGTGAACATTAATAAGTTCCCAAACTTAAGATCAAAACTTGCCTTTGTATCACTTGCATTTTGGAAAACTTTTAAACGATAAGCAAACTTTAAGAGGAGTCGAAACGGTATAGGGCGATCCAACGAACTTCGCCCTAGTGAGAGATCCATTCTTCTCTCCCGCTCCTTTGTGCGTTTGTCCTTAAGAGTTAACCTTACGTTCTTGATTATTGGTTTAAGTTCCCCTGTCTTTCAATTTGGTCTTGTTTTGATTGAAGTTTTTTGTGGTGCATGCGCACTCGTTCGTCTACGTAATCAAGTCCTTTACAATCACTCAACAACATTCCGAGAAGGCGTAATCGTCGACGTGCCCCTCCAATAGTCGAACCCGAGATTCGTACTATTCCTCCTGTCATGGCGGCCGAGCCCACTATGAATGAGCTTCTCCAAGCACCCATCGAGGGTTATGGAGATGCTATCGTTGTTCCAGCCATCGTGGCTGACAATTTTGAGCTTAAGACCGGGTTGATAAACCTAGTCACATCCCGGCAATTCTATGGCTTTGAAAGGGACGACCCACAAGATCACATTCGATGGTTCAACAAAATCACATCCACCATCAAATGCAAAAACGTCCCTGAAGAGGCAATCAAACTTCTTCTTTTCCCGTTTTCTCTCGATGNTGACAATTTTGAGCTTAAGACCGGGTTGATAAACCTAGTCACATCCCGGCAATTCTATGGCTTTGAAAGGGACGACCCACAAGATCACATTCGATGGTTCAACAAAATCACATCCACCATCAAATGCAAAAACGTCCCTGAAGAGGCAATCAAACTTCTTCTTTTCCCGTTTTCTCTCGATGGGGCTGCCAAAAATTGGCTTGACAAACAACCCCCTCGATCGATCGAAACATGGGAAGATTTGGTCAAGAAGTTTGTGAACGAATTCTTTCCTCCTTCCAAAACCACCGCCCTTAAGAATGAGATCATGAAATTCACGCAGAAATTCGATGAATCATTTAGTGAGGCGTGGGATCGTTTCAAGGACATGCTTCGCAAATGTCCTCATCATGGTTTCTCCGAGTTAATGCAGCTCGACACTTTCTACAATGGTGTGAGCCAAATCGATCAAGACTCTCTCAATGCCTCCGCGGGAGGTAATTTCTTAAATCGAACCACTAGGGATGCTTTGGCTATCATTGAAAATAAGTCTAAGGTCCGCATTCCGCGAAGCAACCGGTTGTTTCCCAAGCAAATGCTAGTCCTTCTACTTCATTACCCGTGGCTCAATCTAGCACCGATGCTAGGCTGGACAAGCTCACGGAAGCCATCCATGCCTTAGTACTCACCCAAAACAAGAAAGTTTCTTCTCCACAAGCTTCTCAACCTGCCGAGGTTAAGAAAGTTGAAGTTTGTGTGACTTGTGGTGGTCCACATGCATATTAAAATTGTACTGCCACCGACGGCAATCCATTTGAAGTTAATGCGATAGCCGGTAGTTCTAATCAAGGAGGTAACCAATACCGTCCTCAAATGGAGCCAAACTACCGTGCTAGCAACCAAAGTGGACCACCCGGATTCCCTCAAAACCAAAACCAAAGTTTCAATCAAAACCGTAACCAAAACCAAAATCGAATGAACCAAGGCTTTCAAAACCAAGGGAATTTCAATCAAGGGTTTCAAAATCAAGGAAACTTGAATAGAAATCAAGGTTATGGTAATCAAGGAAACAATTTTCATGCTAATGGTAATCATAACCAAGGAAATTTTCAACACCAAGCTTTCAATCAAAACAACCGAGCTCAAAATTTTCCTAATCAAAATCAAGCCGTTGTTCAAACTCAATCATCAACCGATGAATTGTTGAAACAATTTATGAAAGCTCAAGAAGAAACAAACAGGTTGTTGGTCAGTCAGATTTCTGAACTTAAGAAGTCTTTAAATGATCGACCTTCGGGATCGGGTACGCTTCCAAGCAATACGATCGCCAACCCGAAGGGCGATGTAAAGGCGATCACGACCCGTAGTGGAGCTTCTTATGATGGACCCGCGATTCCTACTACCTCTTCTTCCTCTCCTCCTAAAGTAGTGGAACGTGAGCCCGAGGTTACGAAGGACAAGGTGCAATCTCCAAGCTCACGAAGTACCGCACATGTCCAACCTTCGGTTGTCCCAACTTCAATTCCCGAATTTGTTGTTCCCAAGAGCATTCCTAAGCCTTCTATCCCATATCCCTCGAGGCTTAATGATCAAAAACTCCGTGATAAGACTAATATCCAAATGAAGAAGTTTCTTGAGATATTTCAAAAGTTACACTTCGACATTAGTTTCGCGGATGCTCTTCTCTATATGCCCAAGTTTTCTTCCACTTTCAAGAGTCTTCTAAGTAACAAAGAGAAATTGTTTGAACTCACTAACACTCGTTTGAATGAAAATTGTTCGGCGGTTCTTCTAAAGAAACTTCCTGAAAAGTTAGGAGACCCCGGAAAATTTCTCATACCTTGTGATTTCCAAAAGCTTGAAGAATGCTTCGCCTTGGCCGATCTCGGCGCTAGCATAAATCTCATGCCTTTCTCTATTTGGCAAAAGCTTTCACTTCCCGAGCTTACTCCAACACACATGACGTTAGAATTAGCAACCCGAACAATTACTAAGCCAAAGGGTATTGCTGAAGATGTCTTTGTGAAGGTTGGCAAGTTCTATTTTCCTGCCGACTTCGTAGTCGTCGATTTTGATGCCGATCCTCGTGTTCCCCTCATTTTGGGAAGACCATTCTTGAAAACGACTCGTGCATTAATCGATGTCTTCGAAGGCGAGATGACTCTAAGGGTCGGAGATGAAAAATTGGTTATAAACATTGAAAATACTTCAAAAGATCTCCTCGACCTTGAGCGTGAAGCCATCAATCAAATTGATGTCATCGATGTTGCACGCGATGAATGCTTCCATGAAGTATTAAATGTGCAAGGATCAAGTGATTCTACCATCGATGTCTCTTCCCCCTCTCTCACTCCATTCGAGGGAGGTGACTTCATTCTAGAAGAGATCGAAGCTTGTTTGTCGTGCGATTCTCGTGTTGATCATGATTCCATCAATCCCGAGGAAGACATACTTCTCCTTGAGAAGTTGCTCAATGATGATCCATCATCTCTTCCCCCAAAAGAACTTCATAACGAGGAGGTCAAATCTAACGAAAATTCTAATGATCCTCCCGAGGTCGAACTTAAGGACTTACCGCCTCACCTTGAGTACGCATTTTTGGAGGGTGACGATAAGTTACCCGTCATTATTGCTAAAGACTTGAGTAAGGATGATAAAACCGCTCTCATAAAGGTTTTAAAGTCACACAAGCGAGCCATCGCTTGGAAACTTTCCGACATCAAGGGTATTAACCCGGAATTTTGTATGCACAAAATTTTGATGGAGGATGACTTTAAGCCGGCAGTGCAACAACAAAGAAGGGTGAATCCGAAAATTCATGAGGTTATTAAACAAGAAGTCATAAAACTACTTGATGCCAGATTGATTTACCCTATCTCGGATAGTCCTTGGGTGAGCCCCGTTCATTGTGTGCCCAAGAAGGGTGGTATTACGGTTGTTAAAAATGATGATAATGAGTTGATTCCGACTCGATTGGTAACGGGATGGCGTGTTTGCATTGACTACCGAAAGTTAAATGACGCCACCCGTAAAGACCACTTTCCTCTACCTTTCATGGACCAAATGCTCGAAAGACTTGCGGGAAACGAATACTATTGTTTTCTTGACGGTTTCTCGGGTTATTTCCAAATTCCCATTGATCCGAAGGATCAAGAAAAAATGACTTTTACGTGCCCATACGGAATGTTTGCTTATAGGCGTATGCCTTTTGGTTTGTGTAATGCTCCGGGTATGTTTCAAAGATGCATGATGGCTATTTTCCACGACATGATCGGGTAAACAATGGAAGTCTTCATGGACGATTTTTCGGTCGTTGGGAATTCATTTGAATCATGTCTTGCCAATTTAGACAAAATGCTTCAACGTTGTGAGGATACAAATCTTTGTCTAAATTGGGAGAAAAGTCATTTCATGGTCAAAGAAGGCATTGTCCTTGGCCATAAAATTTCAAAGAGTGGGATTGAGGTCGACAAAGCTAAAGTCGATGTCATCGCTAAACTACCTCCTCCCACAACTGTTAAAGGTGTTCGGAGTTTTCTTGGTCATGCCGGTTTCTATCGTAGATTCATTCAAGATTTTTCAAAAATCACCCAGCCAATGACCCGACTTCTTGAAAAAGAAACTCCATTTGTCTTTTCCGATGAGTTCATCGAAGCTTTTCAAACTCTTAAGAAAAAGCTTACCGAGGCACCGATCTTAGTTGCCCCCGATTGGGACCTACCTTTCGAGCTTATGTGCGATGCAAGCGATTTTGCCATAGGTGCGGTCTTGGGGCAACGCAGAACCAAGCATTTTCAGCCTATACACTATGCGAGCAAAACTTTGACCGAGGCTCAAGCTCATTACACCACCACTGAAAAAGAATTGTTAGCCGTGGTGTATGCTTTCGAGAAATTCCGGCCATATTTGATCTTAACCAAAACCATAGTGTATACGGATCACTCGGTTCTCAAGTATCTCTTTGCTAAACAAGATGCAAAGCCGAGGTTGCTCCGTTGGGTTCTCCTCCTACAGGAATTTGATATCCTTATTCGGGATAAAAAAGGAGCCGAGAACCTTGCTGCTGATCATCTTTCCCGATTGGAAAACCCTCATCAAAGTACTCTTGAGAAAAAGGAAATAAATGAAACGTTTCCTCTCGAGACACTTAATGTGATTTCTAGTCGTGGTGATTCTAGTACCCCATGGTTTGCCGATTTCGCAAACTACCATGCGGGTAACTTCATTGTTAAGGGGATGTCGTCCCACCAAAAGAACAAGTTCTTCAAAGATGTCAACCACTACTTTTGGGACGACCCCTATTTGTTCAAAGTTTGTGCGGATCAAGTCATTCGTAGGTGTGTTCATGGCCAAGAAGCCATGGAAATTCTTAAGGCTTGTCATAATGGACCCATCGGGGGACATCATGGCCCGAACTACACCGCTCGGAAAGTATTTGACTCCGGTTTCTATTGGCCCACAATTTACAAAGACGCCCATGACTTAGTCAAATCTTGTGACTGTTGTCAACGTCAAGGAAAAATTACACAACGGGATGAAATGCCACAAAATGTCATCCAAGTTTGTGAAATTTTTTATGTATGGGGCATTGATTTTATGGGGCCGTTCCCGTCTTCACGAGGGAACAAGTACATACTCGTGGCCGTCGATTATTTGTCGAAATGGGTCGAAGCCAAGGCTCTCCCAACAAATGATGCCCGAGTAGTTGTAAAGTTTTTAAAGTCTCTCTTCGCTAGGTTTGGAACTCCCCGCGCCATCATTAGTGATCGCGGTACTCACTTTTGCAATGACAAATTTGCTAAGGTCATGCTTAAGTACGGTGTCACTCACCGACTTGCTACCGCGTATCACCCACAAAAAAGTGGGCAAGTGGAGGTTTCAAACCGAGGTTTAAAGCGAATTCTTGAAAAGACCGTAGGCGAGAATCGTGCCTCTTGGTCGGATAAGTTAGATGACGCTTTATGGGTTTTTCGTACGGCTTACAAAACACCCATCGGGTGTACTCCGTATAAGCTCGTATATGGAAAAGCATGTCATCTACCGATCGAGCTCGAGCACAAAGCTTATTGGGCCTTAAAGCATGCCAACTTCGATCTCAAGTCCGCGGGCGATCATAGGAAAGTTCAACTCAATGAATTAAATGAACTCCGTGATCAAGCTTACGAAAACTCTTTGATCTACAAAGAGAAAACAAAGAAGATCCATGACTCCAAAATCAAGAACCGCGTTTTCAACGTTGGTGATCGAGTCCTTCTTTTCAACTCTAGATTGAAGATCTTCTCGGGAAAGCTTAAAACCCGATGGACTGGACCATATACTGTTGCTCAAGTTTTTCCATATGGCACTGTCGAGTTGTCTCAAACCGACGGGCCAAACTTCAAAGTTAATGGTCATAGACTGAAGCATTACTTTGGAGGGGACATACCATCGATGGTTGTCCCGGATCTCCAAACCGTCCCCATGGACCAATGAATGCGGGGATCGAGTCAAGCTAGCGACTCGGTGAACAAAAACAGTAGCATTGCATGGGTTTTCACCCATGATTCTGATTTCTTCCTATTTTCTAACATAAGTGTGGGGGAGTTGCCCCTACTTTTCAAAAAAAAAAGAAAAAAAAAATCATCATCATCATTTTAAAAGAATTGATAGCTTCTATTTAAGAAGCTTTAGCTATTTAGCTCACTTCTTTTAACTAAGGTGTTCCCACACTTGCCCAAATCTAAGTTTTCACGTTTTAAAGTATCGGCATAATAGCCGGGACTTTGAATATTGAGGGCAATATTCATTTCTAAGTGTGGGGGAGGGAATTTTGGCAAATTTGATCAAATGTGTACCTTTTTAGAGCCATATTCCCCCATTTTGGCTCATTTTGGCTAAATTTTTTTTTTGGAAAGTGCTTTGCATGAAATAAATGGTAATCAATCCACCATGTCTAGCACACATAAGGATTGGCTAATCCTGGAGCAAACGGCTCTAGGTAAAGATAAATCAAATCCGTTTATGGCTTACAATTAGCCAAAAATTGTATGGTATTCGACTCACCATATCTTCGGTAAAGAGTTGACTAGCCCGCAAGGTTATGGCTTGTGGTAAAGGCATTGGAAAACCATAATTGGTAATCAACTCACCAAGACGATAACTATATTCTATCAAAGAGTTGGCTAGTCCAAAAGCAAACGGCTTTTGGTAAAGACAAATCAAAACCGTTGACAGTTGGTGGTTTGCTCAAAATCATATGGTTATAAGTGTATCATAGTTCTTACTTGAACTAAAACATTTGGCTACTCCAGAAGTAATAGATTTTGGTAAAGAGACTTCAAATCCATTAAGTTTTTATAAAAGATTGCTAGGGACTAGCAATAGTTTAGTGTGGGGGATTGATGAGTGTGCAAATACTCATCATTTTTGGTCAATCTGAACTGCAAAAACATCTGAAAACACCCAGATATGCAGCAAAATACTAAAAATATCCCAAAGATCGTGTTTTATATGTTTTAGATGCAAAATGATTAAAAACAGATGAAAATCGTACAAAGTTTGCATAATTGGCAGTTTCAGTCCCCCAACTTTCAAAACTTAACAAAATTAGTCCCTAAGCATTTATTTTGAAAGAAAAGTCAAACCAAGTTCTTAAAAATCAAAAATCATCAAAAATGATCTTTGGGTGAAAAGCTTTCAAAAATTTACAAGTTTAGTCCCTGGAGTTTCATATTTGGCAAGATTGGTCCCTGAACTTTTAGAAAATGACAGAAATGATCCTTGGTGAGAATTTCATGAAGAAAAGTCAACATTAGTCCTTGGAAACTCTCAAGTGGTAAAATTTGGCCCTTGGATGAAAAGTTGGAAGAAATTAAACTAAGGTCCCTCAAGTTTGGCAAAATGGCAAAAGTGACACCCGGGAGTTATTCCTTGAAGAAAAATGTTCAAGTGGACCTTGGGAAATCATTACTTGGCAAAAATAGTCCTTGGTGATACTTTGGAAAAATGGCAGATTGGGTCCCTAAGATTTCAGCAATTTACACTTTTGGTCCTTGTGTCAAAATACTTACTAAACCAAATGGACTATTATTGCTAAACCATTAAACCCAACACTTAACAAATCCAAAACAATTAAAACAAACCCATATCCACCCCTAGCCCAAAACCACATCTGGCCCAACATCACCCCACGTTTAATAAACCCAAAACCCACCCCCGTTTTTATAAATCCCAGGTCAAACTTGGGTCAAACAAACATCCCTCCCCCTTCCCCGTTTAACCACCAGACCTCCATCACCACACCCCGACCAACACCTGCAACACTCCACATCACCTTCAAAAGCTCCCCCTCATCTTCTCCCATGTCACCTTTTCCAAGGATAAGTCACAAGATGCCCCATTCCACCCTGGCAATCCAAACTGCCACCACAACTTTTTTCCCGCCAAAAGTGAATTAAGGGTCCAGATCATGATAACTTTAAATTGACAGCTGGGATGTGTTTGGAAAAGCATAAGGGTAATATTTGTGAAGAATTCTCTCACAAAAGAAGCACAGGAGTGAAGAATCAACCCTAGCTTAGTTTAGTATAAATAGGGCACTTATGTAAGCCTGATTGGCATCCCTTTCTTTGTACTTTTTCTTTAATTTAGATTTAGTGTCAGTTGTAATTTCCAAATCATCATTTTAATTGAAGCAATCTTTCAGTTTTAGTCAATTCGTATTTTCATCTTAAATTTTAAGTTTCTTGTTTCTTGTTTCTTGGTTCAATTGTACTTTGAATGGTATCAATAGCCTTTATAATCTGTTGTGAAAGTGTTTGAAGTTGAAAGAAAGCAAAACTCAGAGAAAGAAAAGAAAAAAAGAAAAAGGAAAAATTGCAAAGAAAATTCAAAAAAATATATATAAAAAAGAAGAAAGAAGAAAAGCAGTTGCAGCAAGCTGTGGATATGGATTGGTTTAGAGTCTCATGGGAGACATTAGGTGTTCTTTTGGGTCCTAATCCTCAGAATCATAAGTTGGATGACAAGTAAGAAATTGTACCCATTTTCTTGAAGTTGTGTGATAACTGTTGTTTGTTGTTAGTTACTGTTTAAATCTGCTTATTTAGGTTTAACTTAGTTCAGTGAAGGTAATTGAATTCAGTTTGTGCTTTAGTTTTTGCAATTCCTTTGAAAATCATCAAAACAGTTTAGAGTACGGGTGTTTGGTATAAGCTGCCAAACTGAGTTGTTGTTGTTATCATAGCTTAAGATTGCTTGTTTCATTGTTATTGAGTCCAACACAGTCCAGATTGACCAACAAATTTGGTATTTGTTTTATAAAAAGTCAAAATCACTTAAAACTTTTGATAAAACCTTGACTGTTGTGATTCTAAAGGGCACAAGCTCATATTGTGTTCAAAACTTGTTTAGTTTTCTTGATTTATTGTCATTTAGGATTAACTAANACAAAATTCAGTTTCATAAGGGGTGTTTGGCTCAAAGTGATTTTATGGCTTCAAGCATGTTTGGGTCATTACAAGCATTCTAGACAAGTTTCTTCATGTTCAGATAGGTCTATAATATCACAAAATTCAGAGGTTTTTAATAAAAAAGTCAAAATTAGCCTTAATCCTTAGTCTTTGGCTTAACTGTTGGAATTTGGCTAGCATCATCCTTATTTTAGCTATAAGAGTTATTAGGTTAGCTCAATCTAGTCTTAGTATCATCATTTACATCATTTTTAGTGAATTAGGATCAGTCTAATCTCAATATAGTCAACTTGTGTCAAATTTCAAAAAGTCAAAAATTGTTATAACTGAAAAAAATGGGACAGTTTGTTAAATCAATTGTAGGCTTCAATCTTGTTTAGAAATAAATGAGAATTGTTGTTTTGTGTTAACTTGTTGCTCATATTTCAATATCAAAAAGAAAATTTGGATTGGGGAATCATTTGCTTGGGTAAAACTGCACCTAAAGTAGACTGTCTGAGTAACTGCCTGTCCTGCACCCAGCCTTATCCAAATTTGACCCGTTTTTCTCAACCCCATAACTTGCTCATTTCTTGGGCTTATTACTTGATCTTTGGTGTTCTGGAAAGCTGGTTAGGTTACCTTGTTAGATCCATAATTTTCTTGGCCTTATTTACTTGTTTGCTAGCTTTATTTTGCCCTCATAATTACCCCATTGCCACTGTATATGCTGATAAGCTCAGTATGAGCTGAGCTTGTTGAATTCCTTGTTGTGGATTGACATTGATGTTGTTCTTGTTCTCTGTAGTTGTAATTATTGTTGTTTATGTGTTTGTATAAGCTGTTGTGAGTTTATTTGCTTATTTGAGCTTTAAGCTTATTTGTTTTGTGTGGACTTTCAAAAGAAAACAAAGGCTTGAACAAGAATTTTGTAAATCTTTAAAACTGTTTTGATTTTGAATTTGGATTTGTTGTGAAATGTGTTTTCCAAATTTGTTTTGTGTTTGTGATTTAGTGTTTTGAAAAAAAAAAAAAAAAAAAAAAAAAAAAAAAAGACAAAAAGAAAAAAAATTGTAAAAACTGACATGGGTGGGACTCGAACCCATGCCACTCAGTTCACACACAAACATCACAACCACTGCGCCCTAGGGACTTCTCAGTTCTTTTCTTTCTTTTTTTTTATTTAACAACCTTTTCTCTCATTTTGCTTATTAGTTTAATTCGCTTATTTAACTGCTTATTTGAACTGTACCCGTAGCTTTTTATATTTTTCTTAAACTTGTTTTAACTTTTAGCATTTTTAGAAAAAAGTTTCAGATTTTTAGGACTTGTAATTTAATTATTAGAATTTAATTGGTGATAACTAGTTTTTAATTCATAATAATTAGAATTTTTATCGAATTTTTAATTTTCTTTTTTCTAAAATTTTATTTTGTCTTTTAGTGCGTTAGGAAATTATTTGTAGGCCCGTAGGACTTGCGTAGCTTAAATTTCACGTTTTTATTTGTACGTTGACGTTTATCTTAAATAAACGTCACGTTTATTTGTTAACTTGTGTTTTAGGATTCCCGATACCTAATTTTGATTCCCGTAGTGTTTTAGGACTCCCCTAGTTTGCCAATTACCTTTTGTTCCCTTTAGGTTGATTTATTTTCATTCTCGTTCGTTAATTTTCCATTTTCGTTAATTTAACGTATTACAAAACCAAACAATCTTTCACAACCAAACATACAAGCATTTTAATCTCGACCTTTCGCGATATCTTTCCATTCACTCCTCGTTGGGACACGACCCGGGAAATCACTTCCCGGTCTCACAAATAAATATCACTTTCACGAGTTTACGAGGTAATCTTTTTCCTAAAAGGTTTACTTGTATTTCTCCACGTCTTGTTGTCTCACGATAACATTGACCTCACGTTTGTTGATATTTTGATAAATTGTTTTGCACAAAAACACAACGAATCAACCTTCTTGTTTTGCTTTCCATGCGGCGTTTTTTGGGTTGTTGGCAATAGTAAAGGATTTGGCAAACGATGCCCACTGTGGGTAAATTCCATCTGCTAGATAATACCCATGTTTAAATTTTTTCCCGTATACTTCAAACGGAACTTGAGGGCCAATATCATCAAGCATGTCGTCGAATAACGGTGAATTATACAAAACGGTTAGATCGTTATTCGCACCTGCAACACCAAAAAACGCATGCCAAATCCACAGATCATACGAAGCAACAGCTTCAAGCATAATAGTTGGATATTTTTTATCACCTCTGTGAAATTGCCCTTGCCATTCTTTCGGACAATTTCTCCATTCCCAGTGCATACAATTGATACTTCCCAACATCCCCGGTATCCTATGAACCATGTTATGTGCGGTGTATAATCTGTGAATGTCTTCTTCGGTTGGTTTTCTTAAAAACTCTTTCCCATACAACTGAATTATGCACATAGTAAAAGAATCTAGAGAATCCCGTGCACAATGTTCACCTATTTGTAAATACTCATCTAATGCATCAGGTGCTATCCCGTAAGCCAATTGGCGTAGGGCACATGTGCATTTCATAAGCACACTAAAACTCATTAAACCCGCAGCATCGGGTCGTTGTCTAAAAAAATCAAAATGCGCAGGAAGAGGATGATTAGTTTGAATATATGTTTCAATACCTTGGACTATTTCTAGAAATAGTTTACGGCTCATACGGTAACGGCGAACAAAATTATCTTCCGTATATTTTGGATTCTCACCAAAATAGTCAAACCTTAGATGTTGCTCAGCAATTTCACGTTCACGGCGGACGTATCTTCGGCGTTGTGAAGGACCAGCTTCTTGGTTTAGCAACATTTGCTCGTTCTCAAATTCTTGGAGAATCATCTCTAGCTCGGTTATCTCTTCAAAGTCACTAATACTTGAATACGATGAGTCAACACTTATTTGGTCGTCGTCACTCATGTTTCTTGCTTTTGATATGTATAATATTTTGAATTATAAGTTGTGAAATAAGATAAATGAGGTGTGGTATTTATAGTGAGTTGAAAAGGGAAAAAGAAAAAAAAAATTACAACGTTAAAAAAAACGGTAATATTCGGATATTACAACGTCTAAATTTACATCTCCCAACAAATATGCACCTTTTTGTCAGAAATCATGTTCGCCGGGGCAGCGAGGAGGAAGGAATCGGCGAAGCATGGCGAGGGGGGCGGTGTGGCGGCGAGGCACGGCGAAGGTGGCGAGCATGCCACGTTGGAACGGCGAGTATCCCTTCTTCACCACACCCAACTCTCTAAGAGAGTTGGGTGTGGTGAAGAGGCTTGCCTCTTCATTTGGGTCCCATACATGCTACATCATCCCCACACCTCTTCACAACTAACCCCCTCCTCACCAACAACTAACCTCAACTTCTTCATTTGGGCCCCACCACTTACAACTTTATTTTTTTTATTCATTTCATTAAATAAACTAAATTCATTTTACTAATTAATAAAAATAATAAAACACACTAATTTTATTTCATCCAAATTAAAACGTTACAATATGATACGAAAAAAAAATGATACGAAAATAAAAACATACGATACGAAAAAAAAACATACTACATCATACAAGACCATAAACTAGCCGTTAACCTCCCATATTAAAATACTTAACATAAACCAACACACGATACAGGAATACAAAAGCCATTAATCCATATATCTGTTCCAGGTGAAGTTGTTTCTCAAAATCAACCAAACGTGAAAATATTTGAATGCTTGCCCACCATGGCGTTCTTTGAAAAAGTTCATTGCATCTTCAAGACGAACATCTGGCTCACGTGTAGGCTGCAAATTCAAGTAAATGTCATGAAATTTTTGGCATTCAGAGTTCATCCGTGTCCACTTACTCGTTAGCTGGTTTTTGCTACGGAAAGGACCATCTGATTGTTCATTGAACCTTTGTGTTACGACTTGCCAAAAAGGTCCTTCGGCCGCATGGAATTCGTGAACGTTTTGCCACATATCGGCTAGCAAACTTTCTTCTTCAATAGACCAACGATTTGCCATTGTGAATTTCTTTAGAAAGTGAAGTGTGTGCAAAATTGTATGATAATGTATGCTATATATAGGAGTGTATAAACGTTTAAAATTCAAATTTCAAAACCTGAGCGGGATAAATTGAAATTTCAAATTCAAATAAAAGGCAGTTAAACTTTTAAATTTCAAATTCAAAAAAAAAACAAAAAAAACAAAAAAAACGTGTGCAATAAACATTTAATATTCAAACGTACAGAACGTGTGGAATTCAAATTCAAAATTCAAATTCACACAAATGGGCTGTTAAACGTTTGAATTTCAAATTCAAATTCAAGAGCGGGATAAATTTTGATTTCAAATCTATTCAATCGGCCCTATAAATAGCCATTCCCAGGTCCTCACAAAACACACACAAATCACACACAAATCATACACAAATCACAAACAATTCTCTCAAAGCAATGGCTAACAACAATTCACCAGATAACGCTTCAGATTACAACACCCCACCCGAAGAACTTTTCCCCATATTCCCATACGACAATCAACAATCCAACAATCCACCACAAGATTTGTTTCCCGTTTTCCAATATGACAATCCACCACCAAACACTCCACCGGAAGTTCTGTTTCCACCTGTAAACAATCCACCACACTACAATCCAGCCGCAAACTATCCACCACACTACAACCCACCGGCAAACTATCCACCACAAAACCAACCACGTCCTTTGACTGAAGACGAATTGTATGAGCAAGATATGCAAGAGTTGTTAAAGGTTCAAGCAGAGGAAGAAGAAGAGGCAAGAGCTCGTGAGGAATACTTACGAGGTAAACAGGCTCGGAGAAACGCTCGTTGTGTATGGCGAATAGAAAATGGAATAGACCGTGTGCCAACGAGTGAGGACGATTCGAGTGCTTCGAGTCACGAGGGCTATGTGTCGGATGATTCGTTTTATTGATTCATAGTTTTATCGTATCGTACTTTTATCGTATTGTAGTTTAGGGCTTTTAATTTCCGTTTCGTTGTTTGATGTTTTAATTAACGTATCGTAGTTTAGGAATTTTAATTTCTGTTTCTATGTTTAATGTATTTTCGTTTTAATGTTTAACGTATTTTCATTTCGTACTTTAAAAAATGTTACAACTCGTATTCAAGTTGTATAAAATCTTACATTAAAGAACTTAATATATAACTAATTACTCCCTCCGTCCCAAAATTATCTCCCCTATTAACTTTTTCGGTCTTTACTTTTCAACTTTGACCATAAGTATTTTTGTTTATATCACATAATACTTGATACAAAATATATGAACGGATTGAGTTTTAAATGTATTTTCATTTGGTATAATTTTTATCAAAAATTGTATAACACAAACAAAAATATTTATAGTTAAAGTTGGGAAAGAAAGACCAAAAAAGTCAATAGGGGACAATAATTTTGGGACGGAGGTAGTAGTAAATAATCACATTTCTTTAAAAAAAAAAAAAAAAAAAAANAAAAAAAAAAAAAAAAAAAAAAGTCAAGTAGCCAAACTAGCAACCAAACGGAAAAAATAAATAAATAAATAAATAAATAAATGAAAAGCTGCAACAAGTACACGGCTTCACCTCTTCGTGCAGACGAGGAGGTTGCAAACGACGAGCTCCAAAGAGGGGGGCGGTGTGGCGGCGAAGCCGGCGAGGCTGCCACGTTGGAGTGGCGAACCCTCCTTCTTCGCCACACCCAACACTCTAAGCAAACTGCAAACCCATCAAATTTAATATGTTTTGAAGCTTTTATAAGTAAAGCATCAAACAACTTAAGGGTGTTTAAAAACTTAGAAAGTATCAGCTCGTCCTTTTGTTTTTATCAACAACTTATTAAAGCATCAAACAAGTCAATACATAAATAACTCATAATACTCTTATAGGTAAATTTAAAAAAATAAAAAATAATAATAAAAAATAAAAAATAAGGGGACATTTTGAGCTTAGAAATGATCTCAAACTCAATAAAGTTCGAACCAACAAATAACATATTCCAAATACCCTATAAACAATTGCACTTTTGAGAAAATTGTTTTGTAATATTTTTTTATCCAGCATAGAAAACAAAATATAGAAGTTGACCCGTTGAGAAGCTCTCGTGTCGCACCCCTTTAGTCAAATGCCTTTAGTCCAACTATATTTGGGTGGCACAACAATTAAAGTTTAAGTTTCAACATATGTGATATATGTTATGTAGGTTGCAAAAAATTGTCGTTTAGAAAAAGAAAAGAAAAAATATATATATAGTAGTTCAAAATGGATATTTATAAGTTATTTGAGCTTTGACTTAAGTTTGACTTGGGCCTTACAGAGTTACAGAAAAACCAAAAACAAAAAAACCACATAGGTTTATGATTTGATACAAGGTTATTATTTTATTATGCCGTTAAACTTAAACAACCTTTAACCGCCAAAACAGTGTTTGAGCAAAACCCCAACTACCTTAACTTATATGCATTCACTTGTTAACCAAAATGTTACCAAAGCTACCAATTAACCTCCCACCCCATCTTACCCTCAAACTCATCAAGACATACTGCGATTCGGGCGATTTACGCCGTGCACGCCAACTGTTTGATAAAATTCCCACCCCAGATTTACACTCATTGACAGTTTTAATCTCAGCTTACACAAAACAAGGCTTACAAAAAGAGGCTATAAGTTTATATACTCGTTTGAGGGACGGAGGAGCCCAGCCGGATAAATTTGTACTTTTGTCGTTTGTTAAGGCGTGTGCTACATCTAGAGATGTTAATATGGCTCAGAGGGCGTATAAAGATGCGGTTGCTTTTGGGTTGGATAAGGATATTTTGTTGGGCAATGCGCTGATTGATATGTTTGGGAAGTGTAAGTGTGTTGATGGGGCGAAAAGGGCGTTTGAGGAGTTGGAGTTTAGAGATGTGATTTCTTGGACGTCGATGTGTTCATGTTATGTTAGCTGTGGGAAGGTGAGGCAGGGGTTGGAGATGTTTAGAGAGATGTGTTTGGATGGAGTGAGGCCTAATTCGGTTTCAGTTTCGTCGATTCTTCCTGCGTGTTCTGATTTGAAGTGTTTGAATTTGGGTCGAGAGATTCATGGATTTGTGGTGAAAAATGGATTGGGCGGGAATGTGTTTATTAGCAGTGCGCTGGTGGATATGTATGCTAGTTGTTTATGCCTTAGACAAGCTGAATTAGTGTTTAATCGTATGAGTAATAGAGATATTGTGTCGTATAATGTGATGATATCGGCGTATTTTGAAAATGGAGAAGCTGTGAAAGCACTTGCTATATTCGAAAGGATGAAGAGTGAAGGCTTGAGATTAAACTATGCATCTTGGAACGCTGTTATATGCGGGTCTTTACAAGCTGGACGTACACAACAAGCATTAGAGTTACTTGCTGAAATGCAATATGCGGGGTTCAAGCCAAATCAGATTACGTTGACAGCAGTCTTGACGGCATGTACAAACTTGGAAAGCTTACGAGGAGGTAAGGAGATACATGGTTATATCTATAGGCGTTGTTTCTTGGATGATACGACAGTCTTAACTGCTCTTGTTTTCATGTATGCTAAATGTGGAAAACTTGAATTTTCTCGAAAGGTTTTTGAGAAGATGTTTAAAAAAGATACCGTTGCTTGGAACACAATGATTATTGCGAATTCAATGCACGGGAATGGTGAGGAAGCTTTAGTGCTCTTTAATGAAATGCTAAAGTCGGGTGCCAAACCCAATGCGGTTACTTTTACGGGTGTTCTTTCTGGTTGTAGCCACTCACGGCTAGTAGACGAGGGTCTCTCTATTTTCAACTCAATGAGCAGGGTTCATTTGATTGAACCAGATGCTGAGCATCACTCTTGTATAGTAGATGTTCTGAGTCGTGCTGGTCGTTTAGAAGAGGCATATCGTTTTATACAAGATATGGTAATTGAACCAACTGCTTCTGCTTGGGGAGCCTTGCTTGGTGCTTGTAGAGTTTATAAGAATGTTGATATGGCCAGAATTGCTGCAAAAAGGCTATTTGAGATTGAGCCGCACAATCCCGGAAATTATGTTTTACTGTCTAACATTTTAGTTAATGCCAAACTATGGGGTGAAGCTTCAGAAACTAGAAAAATAATGAAAGATAAAGGAATCAAGAAAGAGCCAGGTTGTAGTTGGGTGCGAGTCAAGAACAAGGTACACACTTTTGTGGTTGCCGATAAGAGCAATGAACATAGCATAGCTATCTACAAGTTCTTAAGTGATATGAGTGAAAAAATGCGGCAAGCCGGATACTTGCCTGACACAGAGTTTGTCCTTCAAGATCTTGACAGTGAAGAGAAAGCAGATACCTTGTGTAATCACTGTGAGAAACTTGCTGTGGCTTTTGGTTTACTAAATTTAAACGGTGAGTCATCGATTACTGTGTTCAAGAATTTGAGAATCTGTGGGGACTGCCATAATGCCATCAAGTTTATGGCAAAAATTGTTGGTGTGACTATAGTTGTGAGAGATGCATTGAGGTTTCACCATTTTAAAGACGGACATTGTTCCTGTAAAGATTTTTGGTAATACTTGATCATAATTTTTGGCAATTTTTTAAGAACATGTAACATGGCATTGATTGTAAGAATTCTTGATAATATACATGCAAGATAATCTCAATAGCTCTCCATTGGGGTCAGAGAAAAGGTTTTCAAACACCACCTTTTTTATAGTTGAGCACAAAATCAGAAAACAAATACATGATGCTACAAACACACACTATCACTCCAACTGTGAATACCAGACACCCTGGATTTTGACATCCTTAGGAACCTTGGCACCCAAATCAGTATCAGAAGGCTGGATGCTCTCGAATACACCAATCAGTTCACCAGTCTCGGGCTTGCTTGAGGTTACAGTCAAAGTGATTTTCCCTTTTGATGCTGCAACGTTCTTTACGTTCTCCTTAGAAAGCTCCTCTTCATCTCCTCTACCTCCTGCTGGCAGAGCAACTGCATTGTCGTAACCGGTGGAACCACCTCTGCCCTTTGGGTCAAGGAAAGAAGAACCTCTGTATGATGGCACTAGAAAATCCCCACCAAAGCTGTCTGGTTTACCAGATGCTACAAGTTCCTTGATTGTAAACAGGAATGGCACACGTTCACCTCCTGGAAGCTGAACCGTGACTGCAGCGTAATCAATCCCGTCCTTTTCCTCAAATTTGACGGTGCCATCGGAAGATACTTCAAATGGGCCCTCAATTTCATCAAGGGTGTAGGTCAAACGGGTCATTAGCTTGGTCTTTTGGAAATCGGGTGCAGAGTTCTTGCTCACACCCTCGGCTTTGACTGTGAAAGATGTGGGTTCTAAGCAGAACTTCTTGGCGGTGTACTTTCCTGGTTTGATAGCAAAGCCGTCGACTCCACCTTCAATGGTTGGGCACTGGTTAGCTGTACCTGTTCCTTTGACTTCCATGTATGTCTTACTTTGGATTTCATCAAAAGTTAGCCTTTTGGATTCAGCACTTGCTCCCTGTTATTCCAGTACCATTAGAGGTCCATAAGTTAGTTGAGCCTATACTTTACACTTCAACTAAACTAATAACATTGTACTGCATATCCATGGTTACTTTATAACAGTTATACAGGGTGTTTGGGTGTGTGCCTTATTACTAGTTTCAGTAGGAGATAGTCTTTAATGTGCTTCTACTGTTTGAAGTTGGATAATCATATAATCAACTATTTGACTGTTTGAAAAGTTCTGATTATATAAGGATCATTAGTAAAAAGGGTCCCTAAATGATCATCTAGTATGCAACTGATTATTGGCAACTGTTATTTGTATGCTACTTGGAAACTTAATAATCATATAATCACATTCAAATAAAAATGCCAATATAGATAGTAAGATTGAGAACTAGAGAAACGTAGTACCGAAACAACAAGGGCAGAAGTTGCAAGAGCAAATCCTGCAATCTTGGCTGCATCAGTACATTTCTGAGCAAAGTCCTTGAGATCAGCTTGAAGGGAGCAGCTGATCCTGGCACCAGCTGGTTCGACACCGAAGGCCTTGCAGACGCTTTGAGAAGACTTGAGCTGCAACCTGTTGGAGACACCAACCTTGGTTGGCTGCATGAAAGTAGCAGCTGCTTGTAATGAGGCTGCCATTGTTACAAACCCCAACTTACCTCTTTTGTTTTGATTTTTGACTCTTGAAAGAGTTTGTTGTTGTGAAATGTGGTTCTAGTGACTACTTGCAGACTATTAGATTGAAGTAGGAAAGAGATTTGTGTGGTGCATGGGAAGAGGGTTGATTATTGATAGGTACAAATTATTTGGTGGACTTGATTTGAATAAGATAAGCAGATAGGATAAGATGGTCTTCCATTGGTTGCTTTGAGTTACTTTTTATGGTTTTCAGTATTGCCATGTGGCTTTTATGGATGAAATTTGATTTCCCTTAAAAATAAACAAGTGACCATAGTATAGTTTTTTTCCTTAACATACTACAGTATATTTCACTGTGAAATTATTAAGTCATTTGTTTTTATGCAGTAAAATTAATATTTTGTTTTGATGTAAATAAAGTTCTTGATTTTTTTATTTTTTTTCTTTCTAAAGTTATTATGTGGGTTACATGATTTTGAAAAGTCATTACAATCAAGCAATATTGTTATTTTGGATTGAGAAATTCTTTTTTCGTCTACTCATTTTCAGAACGCGTATGTTGAATTTGATGTAACTGTAATATACGGTGTCTATTTTTGTATGGAGGTGTATGGATATGAATATCATTACGAAGAGATCCATGGATATAATCGTGTTTATCGAATAATCATAAAAATTCCAATGAAGATGCGCTATGCATAGTTCTTCATTTTGAACTGTTAATTACATATCAAAATCTTAACAAGAACAACATAAAATAGATTGAATCATATAGTGAACATCAAAGTTTAAGTTACGAGTTATAACTTAAACTCGATGAAAATCATATAATTATAAGTACATACCACCCACATTGGTATTTTTATTTTTTCTCACACGATATAAACAAGTTGCTAAATAAAATGATAAACGCAGTTCCACACATAAGACATGATCTTCGACTATGGCAATTCTTTCCTGTCAACCACCTTCCATAACCATCAATCTATCCTGCACAAAGGTAATAAATAAAAAGGTTATAAGTTTGATTTTAACAACAGACAATTACCAATGTAAAAGAAATAATATGATATACCACCTGCAGTAGCAGATGTAGTAGTAGCAGCAGCGGTAGTGGTGGTGGAATCAGAAGCTTTCTCAGATGAAGGAATGACAACCCCAGGCCATGAACGACACATACAATGCTTACCCTTTTCTATTCCCCCATACACTAGCTTCAGATGCTGCCCGCAACCTGTCCACCCGTACTTCCCACACTTTTTGCACTCAACACTGAAACACATTGCTGCTGTTTGTACCCGCTCTTAGCTGTTTCTCGCTTGATTTATAGCACAAGAAAAACTTCACCAAAACTTTGATATCATCGATAAAATGTAACATGTGGGGGCCTCATATTGAAAATAACGATTTTCATTAGTCATTGTTTTACGTCTATAACTAAGTGTATGGTTTCTTTTCCTGTGTAGAATCTAACGCACCAAAGGCTGAACTTACATATAGTTAGGATACATTGATGATCTACCCTAAGCGTCTTGCATGATATTGAACCAACAAGAGATAGCATATACAGTATTACGAGCAGTAAACAAGTTGTGGTTATATCCTTAAAATATTAATATTCACAATATGAGTTGTTGCTACTCACATACTATATATGAATATGTTTAGTTAATGTTCACCGGACAATGTTGCTTAACAAGCTGTTGGATGAGGGTGAGCTATGTAACAGCCCCTCCTGCACCAAGACAGTGGAACTATCGTTTTCTTTTCCTTTAGTCAAACAATCAGATATTATTTGTGGAACTACAAGTCTTCGGCTTTCGATCTTTGCCTTCTCAATACCATTGTATGGTGATGAAGAAGAGGATGTAACCGACAGTGATCCCTTGATTACATTATCATCACTTGGGGCCCACCCACTGAGTCTAATCTGCTCTAACTCATCTGCAACTTCCGTCATTGAAGGCCTCATGTCCCCATGAAAAGCTAAGCATCGAAAGGCGAGCTCAGCTACTTTATGAATTGATGAAAGTGTCCATGCATCTCTATGTGGCTCCAATAACGGATCTATTAATTCATCAATACGACCTTTTCCAATCTTGTCAATAGCAAGAGCAGCTAAGTTGACTTCAGTGTTACGCCGTGATAAGTCAACCACCTTTAAAGCCGTGATTATCTCCACAAGAACCACTCCGAAGCTATAAACATCACTTTTATCAGAAAGATGAAAGTTTTGATGGTATTGTGGGTCAACATAGCCCGGTGTCCCTTGAGGGGCGGTCGAGACGTGTGACTCATCAGGCATCCCGAGCCTAGAAAGACCAAAATCTGCAACTTTTGAATTGAATCTGTAATCTAGAAGTATATTGCTCGACTTCACGTCCCTGTGATATATCATAGCAGAGTGGAGGTATGCAATAGCTTGTGCAGTTTGGGATGCAATGTTTAGTCTTGTAGTCCATGCAAGGCCCTTTCCTATTTCTTTTTGCAGATGCTGAGAGAGGGTCCCGTTTGGCATAAATTCATATACAAGGATTTGCTCGCCTTTTTCTATACAAAATCCTAAAAGGCGTACAAGATTCGGATGGCTTACAGAAGAAAGAAGCTTGATCTCATTCATTACTTGATCCATTCCATAAGTCTCTATATGTCTCATCTTTTTAATGGCGACCCAGTCATGATTGTTGAGTTTGCCAGAGTAAACAGTGCCATAGGCTCCTGTACCCAACATTTGTTTTGTCGAGAAACCATTTGTAGCCCTTTCGATTTCTTTGTAGGAGTATGATGGTACATTAATGCTCCCTGTAGCTTCTGAAAGCAGCCGTCTTGCACTCATTTGATTTCGCAAGATTCTTCGTTTTTTGAGGCAGTAACATATAAATGCGATAATAGCAACTAAAGAAGCGCCTGCAATTATCCCTGAAAAACATAGACAACAAATGCAGTTCAAGATCACATAATGACAATGAACAGTGGATTTTAAAAGTGGCAATATGGGCAGGTTGGACAACAGGTAACAGCAAGTTATTTATTGTTCGGGTCCAAGTTGTCTTGAAATTTTAGACGTCCAAAATTTTGAAGGTTTTTGACAATAATTAGCTTGCTAGATATGATAAGAAAATTTTGATTTTTTTTTTTTTCAGTAATAACATGTCAAAAAGGATTATATTTGTCTGCCTTGAAAAACTTTTGACTTTTGTACAAATTTCTATTTTTTATTTATTTATTTTTTTATAAATTACTAGGGTGTCAAATTATACTATTACAATAATAATCTATTTATTTAAGGACAGTAATTTAAAAGGTTCTGTGCATGAAAAATACATTTTTGTCAAACTTCGACCCATTTGACTTGTTTCATTTTAAGCTGACTTTAATGGGTCGGAAATGCCACATCTAGTGGTATAGATAAAGTCCACAATTCATGACCACGCACATTGAAAGAATCATGCATTGCTGCGCTTGATTCGGCTAAAAATGGAACCAAGTCCCTTGTATATGAGAGAAAGTTACCTCCAATTAGAATAGCTACTCTTGGAGTTCCACCACATTTACCATACATGTATTTTGAAGCATTGCAATTTGACACTGGTGCAAGTCAAAATAAGCGAAACAAGTTGATCAGCATAAAGAGATTAAACAGCGCTCGTAAGGCAAGTAACAAGAAACAAACAATTGTTCACCTAGTGTATCAATGAAAGTTGAGCACCAAATATTTGTATCATCTTGGATTAGGAGCATGAAGTTATCGCTAAAGTAACTACAGAGTATAAGAGTGTTCAAATTGAAATTTAACTGTCTTATAGAAATAAGATGGTTTCATTTTACGCTATCTACCTCCATTTTATTGTTTTCCAATTTTTGCGCATCAAGTTAATAAGTACCATTATCACATTGCAGTCTCTTGTTCAACTTGGCAACCTCAAATTATTATAAGATTTGCATAGTCAATGGTGTGAACTGTGAAAGATCCTCAATCCAGAATGAATCTCATTGTTTGACAAATTTGACATTTAAATTATAGATATTTCAAGAGAGCATCTTTTGATATGATCTTACTGATATTTTCATCATACTTTATGATTTATCCACGTAGCGACTTGCAACTATCCAACTAAGTCAAGATAAAGAAAAACTCAAAATTATCGCCGCAGTCAGATACATCAGCTAATTTCACAGTTACGCTTACATCTAACCTTGTGTCCTCAAATGATTCTACAGCCCAAATTTTACCCCTCATTGGTATTAGAAGCCAAATATTACGGATCAATTTCTAATGGCTTACTGCTTCATTTCTCTTAACATCAAGTAAACACGACACATAATCACACACATTTTTAGTACACGAACATAAATGAAAATATTAAATGATTAGATCAAGATAGATTATATAATAAAAACTAGTATGTGGTTGAAGTTCCTCGATTCATGAAGAAGATAGATCTGTATCTAGATCCACATAATTGGGCATTCCCAAAAGTCAAAGCAATTAGATCAATAACCACAACCTAACAACAACAACAAAAACAGATGGGTAGGCAAGAAAATTAAATTTCAGTTTATTATTGCCTCTACTACAATTATCCATAATTTTTAATTCAAATATGGCTAGTCATGTTTTTATTCTGTCTTTGACTACATCACCATTCTTGTTGTTTAATCCTCAGAACAAAATGAACTCAAAAACATAACATTGCTTATAATTGATTTGGGCACTTAGCTATTTCACATAGAATGGGTCGCTAAACTAAACTAGCTTACATGCTTAACTAATTTACTACTATTGGCAAGGTCGTCTTGATACTGCTAGTCAAACGCGTGTTGATCATTAAAGGAAACTAACTAAGTTTTAACTTGTTACTAAACTAGCTTAATGACACACAACATATACCATGGTAGTAGGGAGTTGATTAGCACACATCTATTTTTGATTCTTTCATAGCAGGGGTACGAAACTACAAAGAGCATAAGGAGCATGTAACACATGGTATAGCTAATAACAACATGATATAGTAGATTACTAGAGCTCGGAATAAATTGAAGTATAACTGATTAAGAAGAACTAACCTCTATGGCAACCATCGCCCTCTGCAAATCCATCCCCATCATACCCTTCACCGCAATAGCACCTATACCCAACCCTCCCACCATCAATCGACACATTCTTACAAGCCGCATTCTTATGACAATCACACTCGCCTTCCACCCACCACCCCAACTCCACCCTCTCAACTCCTAACGAAACAACCGAACTCTTCCCACCCAAATCATCAACAACAACCGACGAATACAAAACACTACAACCCGCCATTTCTAATCTAACGATATCCATAAACTCATTAACACCACCATCACCATCATTTGAATAACAACTTATATTACTTGTATTATTCATTGACTCACATCTTGGCAAATGAAAATGACCCTTGATCACATTAGTTGTGACCAAGCAATCATTCATCGTTTCGCTACAGTTTCTTAGAAGCAAATTATTTCGCCTAGTCAGCGCGTAGTTTTCAGTTCTTAGCTGCCGAATTTGCCCAAAGGGACGGTGGCATTTGGCGGGAAAGGTAGCTAGTATGTGATCTACAGTTATATTAACAACATGGTATTTGTTTATAAGAATGTTACCTGTGTCATTACAATGAAGACGTATTTTGCAACCTTCAGAAAAACCGAAAGGATAACGCACTTTGGTTCCTTTGCAAACATGGTTACAAGTTGAATAAGCAAATGAGGGTGTTATAAGAAATGAAAAGATTACGAGAATATGAAGAAACATGTTTGAAAACATTGAAGTGAATACAATGAAGCTGTGCTAGCTAGTACTAAAGATGGTGAAAAATATGTGACAAGTAATGGGTCGAACATTTAATGTGTGTAGTTGAGGATTTGATATTTTTGACACGGGACATATATAGTTGATGGGCTAAAGAAAAATTTAAAACCGGCGACACTGACCGGCTCACACGATCTGGCCTTACGAACCACTCGTGAGAGGCAGATTCTAAGCTCGTCCGCTAGAGAGGCTTCCTTATCGAAAAGGTTCGTACTTAGAACCTGGCCTTTTGGAGAGAGTTTTTCGGGTACGAGTTGTTTTAGTGAGACACGGTATTGGATTAATAATAATGGACGTGTGACCGTTGGAGTATGCAAATTGTAAGGTGATGATGACCGACGATCTAGATGTTAATTTACAAGTGTAATATTAAAGTAGTATAAGATAGGTAGTCATCAAGTTGGAATACATGTACTCGTCTAAAATAATGATTTGCATAGTCAATGACTCAATTCTCATTTTAGTATTATTTTTTCTTTTTTTTCTTTTATTTTCTGAGAGGCAAGAAAATTTATGTACTACGTAGTTTATAAGACATTTTGTACCTATTTTATAACTTATTTTGTTTTATCTGATGATCGGTTTTTTTCGTTGAAGAAATATTTATTTAGAAGAGTTTTTTTCTTCCGTCTAATCGTTTAAAAGTCAATAACTTAACTTTTGCAAGAATTTAACTTTATACTGTGTCTATTTCAAATTTCAATAATATATTAATAACTCTATTTGTAATATAAAAACATCCTTTGTAATATAACTAAATGACCAAAGACATTCTACAAGAATTTGTTTTTAGTTAGGCTCATTTTTAGAATCGAACATTCTATAAGAATTGTCAATTGTTCATAAGTGTCATGAACTCATGGTTATGATAATAATTAATAACTCTATTTTTTAAAACCGCGTACTTGGTCAAAATGTTTATAGTTCTCGCGAAAAGGATAGGATTATACTATTATAGCTTCGTCGACATACCAAATAGTCCACTTGATATTAGAAGTCCTTATACGTAACTAAAGTAGAAAACCAACAATGGCTTTTTTTCTTCGTATTTTCATATTTAACGACTTGAGCCACCAAGAGTTTACTCTTTGCATCATAATTTTTATACAAATCATGGCCCATGTATGTGACCAAACTTCCAGCCCAATTCGATGGGTTGGGCTTTTTCTTATGTACCAATATTTTGTTCATTTCATATTTTCAAGTTTTACGTTAACGAGTTGGGCACCGGCCCGCCGCGTTGCGGCGGGGAGTCGTTTCATGTCGTTGATAATTGGGCGGGGCAAATCGATAATATTAACACATGACCAGATTTATTCAAATAAATTCCTTAGAAAAACATGTAACTTACACAGAATTCATAACATATTGTATATAGTTCTCATTATCTGCAGTCATAAAGTTGATGTCTCTAGCAGCTTCATTTACCATTCTATCGACCTGATTAATGTTTAAAATTACGATTGTAAAATATCGAAACTTCGAGCACCTGAAGATGGTCAAGTAAACTTACCGTTAGAAGTCGTAAACCCAATTCCATATCAAGTAATAATACAAATACTGATAATTTTTGCAGATGAATATCTAGCCATAAATTTCCATAACGGAACTATAAAATATATATCATTTTGTTTCATTTAGTAATATACACGATTTGTAAACAACTAACTATATTCTGTTATCTAAAATTTGAAGACAAAAACATACCCATTTAGACTTGCGTGAAAGTCACTGAATCATAAGCGGGTCTGTGTACCTTAGTATTCCAAGCTATCCACTTGTTTTTATCAGTTTCCACAGCTGATCCTTTATAGACGTTGGAATGCAGTAAGTTTCTGAGTAATTTCATGAAATTTTACCACATCTTCAAGCTTTCAATCAGCCTGTTACATTGATAAATGATAAGTCAAAAATCAATGTGCCAATGATGCAAACACCTATTACGACTTATAGGTACCACAAACTAATTACATATACTTATATAGGTGCGCGACGGCCCGGGCGTTGATTATTTCACGGTATTTTTTTTAAGTAGAAAGTGGGTCCAACAGTTGTAATTGTTTTTTACACTTTACAATTTAGCTTAAGGAGCAACGGGTCAAACAGGTTAAAACTCGCCCAAAGTCTATTCTTTGCATACAGATTGAGAAATGGGAGAATGGCCAGTACGCGACAATGAAGCACATTCCAACAAACTTACAACGACAATAACATTGAGTCCTACCTTGGCCATACAGACTTTGCTGTGAAATTCTAATTGTTTTGGGGCTTGTCTTGAGGTTCTGCTCAGACACTTACATGGCATGTCATTTACTATACCGTGAAGCATCAATAAAGACAGTACTCCATTTGTCAAAATAGCCATCGCTATTATCAAAATACAATAAAAAAAAATGCTAATTTATAAACATTTTCCCACAGAAAAGTTCTTAATTTCATCAACTATCATAGCATGCAAGTCCACATTTCAAATTTTTTAATCAAATTTTGACCAAATTTTTTCTTGTCCCAAACACCTAATGACACCAATCCTGTACCCTGTGTTAGTGAATTATACCTTGTAACAGGGAATACGCAAATCCAATGACATCTACCTCGATACAATACCTGTAAAAAAGACATAAACATTAAACCAAACATAATTACTAAATGTCTATACATGTATAATTTCAAAATTCAATTTCTATACATGTATAATTTGTAACGGGTATTAAAATCTGCAAATAGGTATGAACTGATGATTAAACTTCTTCAGAACATACCCTTTACACTTCCAAAGCTCGGCACTAAAAATCGACGACACCCCACTAAACAGCTCCCTATCACAACCCGGAACACCCTGCACATGCACCCTTTTCTCAATAGGCACCTCCGTCAAAACCTGATACAAATTCTGATTGACCCCACCCATTGGATACGGATTATCCATACACAAAGTTTTCGTCGGCAACTCAACTAACAACTGCGCAACTTCAGTTTCTTCACTCTCGTTCCTAAGCTACTTACTCTTACACTTATCACACGTGAACATATTCTCACTTTTAACATAACTTAAACACCTCGTATGCACCCAAACACCACATTCATCGCAAACAACCATTTCCTCCCCATCATCAAAATCAACTCTACAAACACAATCCACCACCCATGACTCATCCCCCCAATCATCTGCCGATATCGTCGGCAAACGATTTGATCGGCTCTTCATACCTAACCCTAAAAAAACCTTAAAAACCCCTAAAAAGTACTAAAACACACTAAACTAAAAAAATCCCACTAACCCATTAACCAATTCACTAACAAATTCAATAAAGCAGTTGATTTCTATCCAATTGGCCAAAAGGGTATCCTTAAAAGATGAAATTATAACAAAAACAATAATTTTCAAATTTTTTACGGTTGAAATTACCTGTTTTTTGAGGGTAAATGATCTTTAAGTGATGAATTGTTCAGGGTAAATTATTGTGTTCTTCTGTGGATGTCAAAGTTAGAGCCGGAATTGTAATTGGTCACACACCCGACACCATTGTCGGAAGCCGCGGATGTCGGCAACAAAGGTACCGGACACATAGTATGAGAATCATATGGAAAATGATAGATTTGTATAAGACGTGTCTTGTGTTAGACTTGTGTAGATCTATCTAGAAAAAACCGTACCGGAACAAATATCCGGCTACTTTTGGGCCATTGGAGCTATTGTGATTGGATCAGGAGTGGCAGGCCAAAAAAAACGCGTGTAAAAAAAAGTGTATGCCACTTAAACGACGTAGTATCTGATTGTATATAATATATATAGAAATTCTCATCATCCAAATTTATCCAATCACCTTAAAATAGACTAATTGTGATGTTGTACCTTTTTATGTTTTCTTACATTAGCTGAAACTCTGAAAGGTTTGAGTGTTATCTTTTCGGAAGAATTTTGTTCAAAAACATACAAGAAATGTTTAGGTGAATACGAAGGTTAATATATGCATGGGTTGTTTTACACATTTTACAGTCACTGTCCACATAACGATTTGCACATTTTACACCACAGTTCTCATTTGGCTCAATCTCGTAGTCGTGAAAAGATATGTCCGGAGCTTTTAGCTCGCGTGGAGCCACTTGGTCGGTGTGGTGGTGTGGAAGAGGGTTGTGGACTCATTAATTCCATTAACGACCCCATTCCCGTAGACACCCTCCATATTTTCACTGACTTATCCAAACTACCACTATATACGGTCCACGCCTTATTATTGGTAGCTCGGCGTGATGCTCCAGGCCGTAGCTCCTCTTCCACCGCTAAACACTTCACCGGCCCGGTATGTCCACTTAACGTACGCATACACTTATGTTCTCCCCCTTCATCTCTCCTCCAAACACATATGTTCGTATCTGCTGAACCACTAAAAACCAAATTCCCCGCGGCTACTAGGCACAAAACCGCCAAATTATGACCTTTCAAAATCCCTCCACGAGACAACAACTTATCCCGCTCCCAAAAATGTAATATACCATCTGACGACCCAGCGTAAACAACTGTCCCCGCCTCATTGATAACCAATGATGTGACCGCGCATTCTTGCTTCAACAAATTGTCTATAAAGAAATGTTTCGTTCTCTTCCCTTGATACTCCCTTCGCCATGCTTTGACTGTCCCATCAGCCGATCCCGAGAAAACCATACCATCAAACCCTGTTACCACCGAGTTAACAGCGTCCTCATTTAAAGTTATTGATTCTAAACACTTGAAACTTGATACGCTCCAAACTTTGATAGTCCTATCCCATGAACCCGAATAAATAAGGCATTGATCTTCGCTCAAACTAAGACTAGAAATCGCGTCATAATGTTTTATCCAAATTCTATTATGATTTCCTCTAACTTCGGTATAATTTTTTGGCTTCATTGATTTTTTCACGATTGACTTAAAAGTAGGCAATGTACCAATTCGTCTATGGAAGCTAGGGTTCTTGCTCGATATTTTCCAAACTCTAATTTTCCCGTCTTGATGACCCGTAAAAATTTTCTCACCCGCGATAACTATGGCTTTAACCAACCCGCTATTCGACTTGAACCAAGAAAATTCCTTATGGTCTTTCCAAACACGAATATTCTTGCTATCGGACCCAGTGTACAACAAATCCCCCGAAGCAGCTAATGAATATATATTCCCTTCTTCGCGGACAAGGGAAGCTAATAAACCGGTATAATTAGAATGAGCATCATTACAATCCGACGGAGATCTTTCGACGTAAGATGCCCATGGAGACCTCATCAATGGAGACGTTTGACGAGTAGAAGATGACGCGCCAAATAACATACGAGATGAAAATGAATCACTTTGAGACGCGTCATCTTCTATTGGAGAATCGATATCTTCCACAATAGAAGGATTGTTTAGGGACATGTTCCTTAGACGAAATGACACCTCGTCCATAGGATCTTTAGGACGATGCTCGCTATTATTGTTCGTTAATTTACCTTGTGGCGCCTTAGGCTTCGGCGCCACATTGCCATCATTGTGTGAACTCGACGCTTTGTCTCCTGGCAACAAGTTTTTTATCATAGTTTTGGTTTTGTAAATATTTTTCCCCGCGAAGAAGGTTGTCAATTAAACGAATCACGATTGTAAATGTATAATGATTATAGATTTGGAGGTCTTGATTCCAGAAACGGAATATTTGATTTGAGGGAAATGTGACGATCAAAAAACGAAAAAGAGAATAAAAGGAATGGCGATGAAATAGGTGGTGCATGATTTATGTGAAACACCCAAATTCTATTTATAGAATGAAGAGTATTTCTAGCAATCAATAGGAATTATAAAGATGAATATAACTCGAAATTGAAAGCAAATGATTTGTTATTGATTATGGAATTGTGTTTGTTACAAACAGAGAAAATGGAAATTCAAGACTAACTAAATGATTACAATTGTGTGGTATTTATAATGAAAATGAATGATAGTGAAATGAGAGAGGGAAAATCAGTTATGGTTTGTTGGAGATATTTTGAGATATTTTGACTGATCTTTGACTTATCACTTTGACTTGTGACACATCGATTAAGTAGGGAGAGTTTCATGATTGTAACTAAAGGATAAAATAGATCATATTATACTATTTTTTTCCTCAAACAGTTAGATCAGCCGGGAAACCTGACCACTACGCCCCTTTTGTCAAGGTTTAGATTGACGAGAAAACCCTGACCATGACCCTTCCCCAAGTTGGCCCAATGAATACATGTTCCAGCGACCTTTAGTCGGGAATTGGGATTAGACCCATGACCTATTTTCCAAAAACCCTCATTGCCTGGTATACGATGTTTGCGGTGGGGAAGTGATAGCAGTGGAGCAAAAAACTATTTTAACAACAAAACTTGCACATCTTAATAATACATTAGTAAGACAAATTCTGCCAGCCTTGTTTCTTTTGTTCATTGTCTCTGTACATTGAGTTTACATATCTTCGTAGTACACATACCTTACGTTGGCAGTCTTCATTGAATGTGCGTTTAAGAATAATTTTTTACGGGTACAACCCTGCTTTTTGTTGTGTTGCTGGACGTTAGTATGAATGTGATCAACCGTTGCTCAAATCTTAGCTAATTTGTTCTTTTAATTCGTTTTGACATGCATGTAACATACAGTGTGTTGCTTTACATCACAACATTCCTCTGCACATTTCCCCAAGTAATTTTCTAATTTGTTCCGCTGCAGCATGAAAACTGTTATAGATCGTTACAACAAAGCGAAGGAGGAACATCATCGACTGTTGAATCCTACTTCAGAAGCCAAGGTATTGTTTTAATAGCTTTTCACCAGTTTCCTGAAATCAGTACATTAAATATAGTTTTAGTCAGTGTTTTGAAAAACCTTGGTATAGTTTCTTTTGGTTCCACAGGACACATTCATTAACATAACATAGCATAAAGAGTTAAAGACTAATCCCATTATTACCTAAAAACATTGTAGGCATGCATTAAGTTGATATCGGTTACCAATAATTCCAGACTGCACATGTTTCAGAGCTAGTTAAGCATAGAAAGTAAACCTGTTTTAACACATAGATGAGTCTATAGGATGAACACATGAAAAGATGGGTCATTTCAGCCATTCCTATCGGAACTCGTTATACTGCTTATGAAAACAATCACTCTAATTTATACATGTGTGTCTCGTTTTCTATAAGTATACGGTTTACCTATACAACAAGTAGTATTTACTTCCTAGCATATGCAGGTTTATTTTTATTTTTTCTTTTTCCTTTTTTTATCATTATAACTCTACTGGTGCATGTAAAGCCAGAATACTAAGATTTGCGGTGAGCAAAATTTATAGGAACAGAGCCCTCATCTTTTTCTATTAGGCACATAAGTATCAAAATTTCCATCTGAAGACAACATCTCTGCTTCGAATTAAACTTACTCTCTAGAGTAGAATTCCACTAATTAAGCTACTCTTTTCATCAGCTTGCCCAAGAACATAAGTTTACTAGTCATAGGAAGAGCCTACAATTTTTTTGGTGAAAAAGGGTGAATATATATTAATACCAAACCATTTACAACAAATAAGGAAAAACAATTGGACATGCCCAATGCTTCTAACAAACATACAAACTGCAAGCACTTTTGACTTAACAGCAAACATCAAAAACCGCATACTAAACATACACTGTCTAACCCAAACAGGCTATATTCACCACTTATATTCACCAACCATGCCTTCATGATTACATTTCCTTCACAAATGGATCTAACAGCCTTCCAAAACTCCACAACTTAAAGGACTATAAGAACACCAATGGAAGGCATCATCATGTAAGACATAGCCATCCTGACCTCACCAAAGAAGAAACACTTCTGAGAGACTACATTTCCAGGACTTCTATATAAACCATACTTTACTAGCAGCAGCCACCTCACTAGTAAATTACAATTTATAAGAAACCAGGCCTCATCCAACAGATAGATTTCTTCAATGTGAAAACCAACCTAACCTCCATTGGCAATATTGCTAGAACCAAGAAGATTCATCTTTCATATCTCTCTATTTCTAGCATCATATATTGCCCACCAAGTTCACTTACCCTTCACAAACAGGAAACTTACATTTTGATACACTATCCTCCTAAAATACAAAGAACAATATTGCAGACTACACAATTACCTTACAAGGCCTATTGTAAGCCTGCAAATCTAGCCAAAGCATATAGGATTCAAGTTCTCAAGGTACTAAAGCATCTGTTGCAGTGAACTTTATTATTCTCAAATTCAGCAGCATATTGAAGTTGACAAAACAGGATAAAACCTTTGATTTTTGCAAAGAACTAAATTGCCAGCTGAGCCTACATTCTACCCTACTAAAATCTACATGATCATATCTAATGCTTTCAAGTAAGAGATTGATGCTTCGTGAAGTGTTTTAGAGATAACACAAGATATGTGGGTTGCATGATGCAATTTAGCTGTAGGGCATGTTCAAAAAAAAAAAAAAAAAAAAAAAATTATCTGTAGGGCATAGCCGCATAGGGAATCTAGTTATCATACCTAGCGTTTATGTTGTATCATTTGACCATTTTTGGAGTATGTGTGGATCAACGGTGTTGTCAGTATTGCAGATTGAAGGTCTACTTGTAAGCTATACATCCAATTGGATTAAGTGGCAATATACACCATTTCAGTGGTAGGATCGTATAAGAAATACCAGCTAAAGGGAAACTAAGTAGTACAGTCTAACAACTGCACACCAAGTTTTGCATAAAACAACTGCCTGGAATGCAGATTACCAAAGTTGATGAATAGACATACAGGGATTTATAAGACCGAAAGGAAAAGAAAGATGGAAGATGGTGGATGCTATCAAGAAGGAAATAGCGAATGGCCAAAGTCAAAGTCAATGAATGGTCATCAGTAAGAACTGGCTTCAAATCTTGAAATAACCAATAAGGAGTCAAAGTAAGCTAAATCTAAGCAGTTGATAAATCATAGCTTTTCACCAAAGTTCCTATGGTAAATCAGAATATGATTTCAAATCAACACAGTATTGATGCTGAAAATATCCCCCTTCTATTGCCAGAAACTATAATTAATCTTGTTTTGGTAATATAATGGAGGGATGAGCTTGTGAAAAGCAAGAATAGAAGCTGAAAACTGTTTTCTAAAATACAGTCAGTTTGCAACAGTTAAGGCTTAGCTAATACCTCTATCTTTACATTTGCAGAAATTGAACAAGAACAGATGATATCAAGAGGAATGTTCAACTGTCAAGCTCAAAACTATCCCATTAAAAAATAGTTCGTTTTACCTGTAGGAAAAGATACAGAAATAGGAGATCAGAAGAGGAAATCTTGGTGCCAGTTTACAAGGGTACTGGTAGAGCTACTCCAAAATGGTAAGATTAACCTGAAATAATAAATAGAGATATTTTTTGCATCCTGGCGATCAAAATAGGGGTGCTTGCATATGCATGTATCTATGAAGCATGAAAAATAGTTTACACCATGTGCACACTGAAGAATACTCCACGTTAACGTAAGATTCAGGGAAGACTCAGATAGACCACATCTATTCTGGAAAACCTAAGTTAGAAACTTATTGAAACTGTTCTGTAAGAAAAAGTTTGCTAGCGGACATGATGAGGCTAGAAATTTTGCTTAAACTGGAGGTTGGGGTTATAAGCTCTCATGGGTTTGAATGCATGCTAATTTCAAGATAATTGATGCAAAGAGCAGATAGTAGGATCCACCGAATAAAGGAGAGAAAAATAACAAGCAAGTACCATTAATGCAACTGTATTCTCCCGATGCAAGTATTAAAAGGTAACTTGCTTGATTAGATGAATTAGAAGAGAGAAAACATCAAGTTAGATGCATAGTCAGATGCAAAGAGAGAGTCTGCATTGGGGGTTGCATTTACCAGCTCCTAGTCATACATTTCTTTTTCGCTTAGTCTATTTTGGAAGGGGCAGAGGATGGAAAGAGCTGGGTGCAAATTTACTGAACACAATGCATTTCAAAATATACGTTTTAGTATGGCTTATGCCTACACCGTCGAAGTCTTTTCTTCTTAACATCTCTGGCCATACTCATCAATTAAAATGAACCTTCCAACAAAAACCCCTGCACGGCAACATACTTAGATGAATATATATTTTTTAATTTAGCCATCCATGACTAATCGAAATAGATTAAGCCAAATCCCTACTCTTGATCTTTCTGTAACAAAGAGAATATGTCTCACATTCAACTGTTCTTATGCATATTACAAAGCCGTAATACTTGTCTCGACCCATTTATCAAGCGAAAGACATGGATGAGCAGAACAAAACAAGTTAAACAACACGTGCTACAATGGTTAGAAGGGTGTGGAATTATGTAGAACATGAACTATCATTCCAAACAACTCTCTCATTGCTAATATATCAGCTGCAACTTTTTTCTGAACGGTGTATCAGCTGCGAATTTAAATTGGTAAATGACCCTAAATTCATAGTATTAGGAGAGACTACTATTTTCATGATAATTATGTGGTTAAATATAATGCATACTCACATGGAAGTAAATTAAAAATAGACTTTATTTACTAATGTGTTATTTGAGATATTTTAGGCTATTAACATTAAATAGTTCTTTGATTCTATTAATAGTAATGGAGTTCTGTGTTGTGAACATAAGGTTCCATTCCCAAAAACTGAATTATTAAAGATCTAGGCCGGATATTTGACTCTAAATTCTTTTCCAATTAAGTGCAATCATCTTAGGAGTTTTGCTCAAGCTTCTGACTCTTGCAGTAGTCTGTTAATCCTATTCACTATTTCCAAACCCATGTCTTTGTTATTCTTCTAACTCTGACCCACAAGTTCAATACTCCATGCATCCAATGCCCACTTGCAAGAACAAACTAAATAATTGTGTATCAATGTACACTGTGCACAAATGAAGATTGTGCAACATGAGGTAATGAGGTATTAGGGAAATTTCTAACATACCTGAAGGCTCCACAAACGACAACCATTGCGAACATCGTTACTTTTGCGGCCTCCATGTCATCTGCATATAGTACCAAACAATGCTTTGGACTCAATCCAAATGGGTATGGTGGAAGATAAGAACTTACATAGCACACACAATCAAGTGAATGCAATAAGGGAATAAATTAGTACATGTGTTTGGTGGTCTGTTTTGAAGGGTATTATGCCTTACAGGAGGACATTAAAGAATACTATTTGTTGGATACTCGTCGGTGATGCACAATTATAGAAGTTAAATTCAAAGGTGGTTAAATGCAAACAAAGAGAAAACACATCACAGAAGTGGTTCTCAACTAGAACTGTTTATGCAAGCATGATTGTTGCAAAACTCACCCACATTAAAAGAGCATAGACGTGAAAGTATGAGTATTCTATTATGCAGCTAAGAACTTTGATCCGCCTATCCAACGAGTAATGACCCGGACATACGATTATAAACATTGTGGAACTCCAACCGCATGTGGGTAATCAGAAAACATTGAATTCGATTAAACTGTAACCCAAGAGCACCATCGGGTATATGCAGAAGGTGCTAGGGTACTTTGAGACCAAGACATGTAGCATTATGCCAAAAACCAGCATGAGATGAAAACAGGGAAGAGCTCACCACACAAAAAGATGTAATATAATTCCCACCACTTGTGGTCCAATTTATCTACCGGTGCCTAGTATCTCCCAAGATGACTCACCATTTAAGCTTGACTTGCGGTAGCATGTCAACTTTAGCCAATATGATAACAAAACTCCTGCTTTGCTTTGCATGAAAAAATATAGATATCTTCTTGGACCAAAGAATGCTATTGTGAGACCTAGTTCCCTCCATACCCCAAAAAAGTACTTAATTCAAAAGATTCCTTTATCTCAATTTGGTTACAAGTGAAGAAGCTAAGGGTATTTATCCCACATATCATCTCTAAGTTCATGATATTATCAACATACGTGACTAGAACACGTCAACTACAAAGAGCAATTTTTCAATCTGTGGTATCTGAAATTCTTCCATAGCTTGAGAACCCCAAATATGATAATAGATCTTAAGGATGTCGTAACCAAATATCAACCTCAATCAAAAAACTTATAATCACATCTCACTGCAAAATGTACAGATATAGTACTTGAAAAATGTCTTTTGTAAATCAATGCAGTGATAAATATAGTACAAAGTTATAACCAGCTAAAATTGTTACTCTCAGTAAAGCTGGGGTTAGAACATTCAACTGAATTTATCCTATATTTCTAAAATTATATCAAATAACCACTGTCGAACATATACATAGTGTAGTTTTTTATGTATCAAGGAAGAGATCAAATTTGTTCATTTTTCCAACTCCATACAGAAGGTATACATGCCATGTTACTAGCCTCATTAGCTTAATTAAGATAGCATGCAATTAATCATGATTATCACTTTGTAATTATTAAAACCCGTTTAATTTTCACCGCACCATAAAAATGAATGGATTTTCAAGCTAATTGTAAACATTCATATCCAAGATGACCCCATTTTACCTGTTTAGTTTGTATGTACACAAGCACAAAAGAACCTTCATATCACATGCATTCATAAACTATGAGATATATTCCATTGCCATGTATTACTCGTCTATATTTAGCAATGATAGTTCATATAACTTATGTTTAAAGATTTTGTATTTCACTAGTTTTGGCAAGGAGAAGCAGTTCAGTTGAGGCAGCAGCTTCAATATTTACAACAGAGCCACAGGTAAAGTCCCTAATCTTTCTTTTTATTTCCTAAACTGTTTTTAGACCTCCATTTTTTTTTTCACAAACCTATACCACCTATCTCACATTATATATCTCACAAATGCCTCTAACGAAACTTGAACCCACAACCTCTTTGTGGGGACAACACTAATATACTACCACTAGACCAAAGGCCTTGGGTTTTTATTTCCTAAATTGAATTAAGGCAGCAGTATATCTATAAAGTAAATAAGGTGTGATCACACTGAGAGCTCGAAAGAAAGATTTTGATGATTTTTTCTTGTGAGTCAAAAGAAGCTTTCACATATATCAAACAAAGATTGTTTCAGATTTGTGAGATAGATGTTTATATTTTGACGTCTATGTGATTATTAGCTACAAATGTTGCCACTCTACAGTAGATAGGCTGCTGATGGCCACCTCAAATCTATATCTAGAAACATGGACGGACACTGGATTTTTGAGAGGGTGTTGCACAATTGCCATTTGGGTTAACTAAAGTTACACCATTAAAAAAAAAAAAAAAAAAAAAAAAAAGGGAAAGTAGCAAAAGAAATTATCGAGGGTTGCCCATACCAAAAATCTACAGTTTTTAAAAGAGATAATTCCAAAAATGACCAAGTTGCCCAAGCGTCTTGCTTTTCTGACCTTAGATTTGAAAGTTCCCAAACTGGCCTTTGGGCAACTGGGCAACTCTACTGTACCCAACCAGGGGAAGCCAAGTGTCCGGAATTTTGGGCAACTTTTATATTTTGTGGGCAACTTGTGTATTTTTTGGGCAACTTGTGACACTTGGCGTCCCATGGTTGGCTAGACTAGAGTTGCCCGGTTGCCCAAAGGCTAGTTTGGGAAGTCTTGAATCTAAGGTCAGAAAAGCAAGACGCTTGGGCAACTTGGTCATTTTTGGAATTATCCCTTTTTAAAATTACTTTGAACTCCATGACCTAAAATCGGGTGTAGCCCGTGCCACACCTGGCACCAATGTAGGTCCGTCCCTGTCTAGAAACCCTCGACCATTGTGGCAAATACTGAGAATTCCATAATACTCAACTTGTAAAAGTAACGTATGACATATAGGAATACATAAAGGACATAAATAACTATGGATATATAGATTAAATGACATACACAAATGTTGTAACACGACCATACAAAAATGGAACATATAGATTATGCATTCCCAAGTTCAGCATAAAAGATCAATCCAAGCTCCATTAAGGGACTTCATCAATATTGGCTAGCACAACTTCCATGATAACACCAAGATACCTTGTAATCCAGTGTTCCTCATTGCATATGGATACCTCTGCAAGGAACACTCTTGATACATCCCAATATGGAACCTGTATCAATATGAATACTCCAGGGAGGAGGACACATGAACCTGAACACACAACAAAGACATCCATGATCAAGTATTGTCTTTTCTTGAGAGAAAACAGACCAATCTATCTTAGTTCACTCTGCTACTTTTTTAGATCATCAAGGAGTTCAGCATTGTCTGAACCATCCTTTACATTAAGATCATTGGAGGTCTACTATCCAACTTCTATGGAAACCAAACCGAGATATAAAGGGCATACTTCAACTGACTTCAAAATAATCCCATTTCAGATATAGACTTCCCATTTAGTAACAAGTACTTCAGGCCCGAATCTCTTTTCTGAATCTCCTTTAACGTCGATTATGTTACAATTAACCCCTCTAAGTTACCCTGATAATTATACTACTATCCTTGTAAATCAGCATAATTTGCGCGTCATTCATTCTTCCTAAAAAATACTGGGCATGCAGTGATGTGCAGTTCTAGATATCTCCAAAAGAGAAGCAAGAAACCCAAACCCAACAAGCTTTTTGATGAAAACCCCTCAAAGCCTCCTCTTAAACCACAAAACAATAAGGCTGAGCCAAACACACCACCTAATGAAGAGGCACATCAAGAAATTTGTTCCTGATATCAAGATGATCTAGAGGCCAGTGATGAGTATAGCTGCTCAAGCAATCAGAATCCCCGAGAATGGAATTTAACCACTGGACTAAATATGTCAGATTATTCTCCATCCTTCCCAAATTATATGTCCACTCTGAAAATGCATATGGTTTTAGGAAATGTGCAATCATCACACTCTCCACTGATACGATTTTAAATATACCATTCTAAGCTTCTTTTTTATTATTATTTTTTTTATTTATATTATTTTTTTATTTTTTATTTTTTTATTTTATTTAATTGGTTGTAAGTTCAAACTGGACACTTATTTTGAGACAAACCAAAAGAGTAAGGTGGACATATAAATGGGAACGGTGGGAGAAATATTTATCTTTATAGAGATTTTTCTTAATTGACTTGTTTGCTTCCATCTAAGCATGAGATCCATATTGTTAAGCTTCAAAGAGCACGCATATCTGCAATGTACACAATCCTTCTCAGAAACAATACATTCTACAGGGTCATTTTCTGAAAAGCCATCATCTTCTCATGTGTATTGTCTACATAAGTAAAGTTGAGTTAAACATTATGATGGCTAGAGAATAATAAGCCGATGTCTACCACAGGTTTGCAAACACGATTTTGTTTTTTTGTTCGTTGGCAATATATGCATCAAGCTTGAAACATCAGAAGGACTCTGAGTCCCCCTCTAAAATCAGGAACAGTTATGGTAGCTTTATGGGTTGCATAAGTGTAAATCTTTCTCCTAGAGTATGCCAGAAGAGGAAAAGTAGGTACTATAGGTAAACCCATAACAGTCCAAGGGTGAAAAGGAGCTGTGAAGTAGTTCAGTTATGACCTCACTAGTTTTGAAAATCGAAATCTACTCGTTCATAGGATAGAAGTGAGGCTAAAAACCAGGAAAATGCATCAACATACACATAAGTTTCTAGATGGTAGGGCTATAACTTTTTAAAACCTCGAATACATAACAAAGATACACTGATTCGCCTAGCTTTCAAGTTTGGTAAAATGAGTAAAGAAACATTAATATAACAAATGTAACTAAATGATTTTAAATCAGCATGGAAAAGAGTTGGGATATCAGATAAGGTAAGGTACAAGGCCACTAAGAAATGTATCTTTTGTGTTAAACAACACTAAGATATTAGTATGGGAGCATATGAAAAACTACCGTAAGATCATATAGCCAAGATCATAAATTAATGGCCTCAACAAAGCTATAAAGTGTTCTTTGGAAGTGATAAAAGTGATTTTAATGTAATATAAAATGAAGATTTAGAAGATTTCAGCAAAAATTTGTTGCAAATAGATCAACGGTCGAGAATAATTATCAACACACACTGCACCAACCCAAAAGACTAATACGATTACCTGTGTCTGCAACACTCGTATAGAATATCATCTACAACGAAGTTCATACAGAAACAAGTATATGATACCCAAAACATTAGCATTCGTATAAGAAGCAAACCCCTTTTTAAGAAAGTCAAGTAGACTAGTAGTATGTGTCCTGCTTATAAGATGAAGTTTACCTCATTTGCTTCAACTTCAAACCACGGTATCAAGTAGTTTGTGTCCTGTTACTAACGCAATCTGAACTAAAAAAGAACTCAACTTCCTCCTCACGTGAAACAGTTGAGTCAACGTGATCATACATGACAGCTCTAACCAGACAAAACAATAATTCGTATCAAGAAGGTCAGCAGCGCGCAGGAGTAAAAGAAATACGACCACTGAAAATAATTTCATATCAAAATCCTTAAGACCAGCCAGATCCACAACCTCGGACATAGAAAGAAATCAAAAGGTAGTCTATGATCAGTGGGTTCACTGCAAGAATGCTGGTCAAGAAAAATGAACCGAATGGTGGTGCTCAACAATTGAAGCATCAGAAACATCATACAATCCCCTCAAGAATCTGATTTTTCAACTACATTCACTATCCATACCATTGTTATTTGACTAATTAAATAAGTTAGTCAGCATCATACACTAGTCACATCAATAATGTTTTTCCCACCATGTTTTTAGTAATAAATACAATAAGTACTTACTAAAAAATATATACACAACATAGAATAAAATCAGACACATCTTCAACTTAAAGGACTTATCTCAAATTACAGTAATTCAGTACACTGGCAGAATGATGTTAAAACATAACAGATATACCAGAATATAATATGATGGGAGATTGGTTGAGAAGGCAACAACAATATATGCATGACCAGCAGAAGTAAAGAGCCATTCAGAGTCAGAATTGTAAAATTTCTATGTTTATACTACTGATTTTATCAGTTTTTCTTTATGCATTTTATTTCTACTTTCTTGAACAATGCCATGTATGATAAATACTAAGGCTACTCCCAATGGGGAGAGTGAATTGTTGGCAAGCATAACTCACGCAGCAAGCATGGTTGGGGAAGTTTTTTTTGCCACGTGAACACAAGAACCAAGAGGACGAAAGGTGAAAGCTTCACCTTTGGGGTACCGTGCATAGTGGGCCGGCCACTTAAATGTTTTTGTTATTTATTATTTGGTTTGTGAGTGTGTGTTGGGTATTTAGTGGGGTAAGTTTTTATAAAAGTGTGTATTTTTAATAAATAAAAAAATGTGTTGAAAGGTGAAGTGGTGTGAGATGGTTGTGAGTGAAAAGTGAGAGGGTGGGAAGCCTAATAGAAAGTATTCCATTTTTGTTTATAAGAAATTTCGCAGTCCTGACTCGTGAGTAATCCTCTAGCATCTCTTACAAGTTACGATAACTAGAGATTATAAAAATTGGGTAGGAAAAGCTTCACTATACTTAATGGGTACTGATATATATGGGTAAAGGATGTACCTAGTGAGGTATCTGTGTGACTCTTTCCGACCCCAAGATGGCCACCCGAAAGCAGAACAAAACAGTATACTAAAAAAGAAAATCTAAATCGTGATATAACTGAAGGAGTGACAATCTACCATTTACAATAGTTAGGATACTATTAAGGCAACTCTAATTAGCACTGAAGTTTATGGGAAAGGAAGATTCCCAAAAGAGAACCTTACACTGAATAAGAGATTTAATAGATTTAAAACGTATGGGCACATGTGGATCATGTTAGCAGGTTATGAATGATAAAAGGTTGCAGAAACTTAACTGTTTAACAGACAATCAGGATCGATCTGTGTCGTTTATCTGAATTCAGCTTCTCATTTTCTTATTTTATCTTATTTATTTATGTTATATAATATCTTATCAATAAAATTAAGATTAAATGGGAAGGGGCCTTTGATTATAACAGATATAGCTTCTTAACGAGTGACATTATTCTTGCAGGCAGCTGCTGGGAGAAGAACTTACTGGTATGAATGTCAATGATCTGCACAAGCTGGAAGCCAAACTGGAAATGAGTCTAAAAGGTGTCAGGATAAAGAAGGTTGGATTTTCATTCCACCATTTCACATATTATTGTCACCACCAACAAATAATTTTATTTTTGTGAGATGAACGTATAATAGGTTTGATAGGTGGCACAGCGTGTTACAAACTGGAAATGTAAAATCTTCTATAATCACTTATACATATAAATGACTGTTTTAGACTTGGACAACAAGCAAACTAAAATGTTGATCATAAGTCATAGCTACAAGGTTGAAGACCCAAAAAAACTAACATAATATACTGTTGTGCTGGTGATTCTAAGCACACTTATTTCATTCTGCAGGAACAGGTAATAACTGATGAAATACAAGAACTACACCGCAAGGTAATAAGCAACAAAGGTAGTTACCTTAGATTACGCATAAAACATTTTCTGATTGATATTGCTGCAGGGGAGTCTTGTTAGTCAAGAAAACAAAGAATTGCATAAGCAAATAAACCTCCTGGCTCAAGAAAACGTAGAGCTGCAGCAGAAGGTATACATCTAGACAAGGTTTCAAAGTCTAATTAAGTAATTGATCTGTTATCATCACTGAACATTGATAATCCTTTGCTCAGCTTTACGCCAGAACTCCTACTACCCACATGCATGGTAGTGATGTCGAGTTGCATGCACCCATAAGTCTCCAGCTAAGGCAGCCAGAAACACCAAAGAGCATCTTTCCCGCAGAAACCATGAAACTGGGGTAAGCACTGAATTTACTTTGATTGCTTATTCATTTTGCCATTTCGACATGTGAAAATTTTATTAAACATGTATGACAGGTTACAGTTGAGCTCCAAATCAAGTTGAAAACAGGAAGATGTCAGTGGATCCTTGTATCAACTAACTGCCAAGAAACTGTTATACTACTTTGATCAAAGATATGATTAGTAAATGAAAAAGGTGTTATGATCGTTATGATGTATTCTGCTGCCCAACTCCAGATAATGTAAAAGAATTACCCTATACTAGTTATGTGGCCATGTTGTATTGTTTAAAGATGTAAAGTTGTAATAAAGGAAAGTATAGGGAGAGGTGTGATTTGACTTAATATGTACTAAGGTTTATACATTCCCCAAAGGGATTAGGCCTGTGTTTTGTGATATTTATTAGCAGTGTATCAATTGAAAACTACGAGATAAAAAGCAACGATTAATATTAAGCACAAGTGAACCTAGTCATAGTGAGAGTACCAGTATCGTCTATATATGTTAATCACTCAACCAAAGACAGGTGGAATGTTATAAGTGTTTGAGTAAAATGTTGTCACCTTACGAAGGTTTTTGTGAAGTCCTTCGGATGATGGCTAGTCAAGGTTAGAACCTGCGAACACAATAAGCGCGTTAGCCTCGCCCCAGGTGTTTATCCCAGGACCAACATCCGGCGTGAGAGTAAGTATAGGGTTGGTAGGAATAAATGTGTGTGTGTAAATGTGCAGTAAATGCTAAAAACACAAGTGAGTAAATGAGAAGTATTTATACTACCTCAAACTGTACCTGATTACTGTTCGGAACAGTGCGAGGTACAAGTAGGCTACTGTTCCTGACATGTAGGGTGTGGCGCGCTATTCTGTCCCATACTAGGATGTCGGCGTAGGCTTCCACGTGGTAGACATAGACCCGTGAAATCAGGGTTGAAGGCGGCGCATTGTCTGGACCGTCCGGTCGTGTCCGTCCGGACATGGTCTGTCCGGACCATTAGAGGACCGTCCGGCTATATACACAATCATGTCCCCCCCCAGTGTCATGTTATAATTTCATAAGTTGTGACGTGACACTTGACTGTTCCGGAGGAAACGATACCTTCCGACATGTTGCCGCTCCGTCAGGGTTATAGTCCCTTTTTTCAGAGTATTATAATCATTCGGGCCGAAGGTCATTGGGTTGGGCTATCGAATCCCAAGCAGGCCCAAGCCCATTATCTTCGGTGAGTCAGCCTTGTTTACCGTGATGCACAAGATGTCGCCACGTGTCGAGGAGCGTGTGCGTGGAAGGTTGAGATCGACCTTCCTGACACGACGCGACGTTTCACTGTTCACGATGCCTTCCTATATAAAGGGCTTTTCTCACAGTTTTACAGTTTCACTTTTTACATCTCTCTACATCTCTCTATATCTCCGGCAATCGTTCATCCGTCGTCAAATCAGGTGCGTCATTCCGACTTTCTTTGTATTCTTCATTGTTGGGTTGCCATTCCTTCCATCCGATCATCATGTCTTCTGCGTCCCAAGAAGAGGTTGCTTCCGGCTCGGCCTCTTCCGATGTTATTCCTAAGTTCGACATGCATACCATAACTTCTGTTCTTACGGAGGGACAAGTTGAGACGATTGCCCAGACCTATGGTATTTCTTCGGATTTGAACCCACGGGTGCCTCCCCCCGGTATGACGATGAATCGCCTGCCCAGGAATGCCATCGGTATATATGAGGCGTACCTAGAGTTCTCGGGTGTCAGGGTTCCGTTTTCCACCTTCCTTCTCCAAGTGATTTACTATTTTCGAGTGCACATATCTCAACTGGTCCCCATTGGGCTGTCGAAGGTCATACTTTTCGAGCTATACTGCCGGAGCATGAATTTCCCTCCGTATCTATCGTTTTTCCGATTGTTTTATGTCCTTCAGAAGCAGGGGCATTGGTTCTCTTTTGCCCGCCGTACCGGCAAGCTAGGGCAGAAGAGAATTTTTAACGAAACGTGCTCGGGCATGAAGCACTGGAAGGATAGGTTCTTCCTTATTGACCGTCGAGCCATTCCGGATCCAATGCCTTGGAGGCACAGCGATTCGAGCATGTCGGAGGCTTCTCCTCCGTTTGGTTATGACGAAGCTCACGTGGAGGCTTTGACCGACTTTGTGGTTGACATTCAGGCTATTCATCCGGCTCTTTTGTTTGCGTCCGGTTTGACCAAGGTTTGGAAGTATCCGAACCACCGACCGGTGTTCAAGGATAAGGATGGGAATGGTAACTTGCCAGTGTTGAAGCATTATTTTGTTATTTATGCTTCGTTTATTTTGTGTGCTTTGTATGTTTATATTTCTGTTCTTCTTTATTTGGCAGTTGTAACCATGTCTCGTTTTCTGAGGATTCCGAACACCGAGCTCTCTCGCGTATCGAAGGGGCCTCCTGTGGCCGAAGGGGATCCTATTGAGCCGCATGTCACTGCTCCTCTTGCTCCCGGAACTGCTATTCCGAGGAGAACAGATCTGCAAAAAGTCGTTGAGCATGCCGACCAACGGGTTTTGGATGCAAGGGAAAGGAAGGAGAAAAAGAAGCAGGACGCTCCTCCTCGCCCCACCTTTAAGAAGCGTCCGGCTGGGGAGGCTTCTCGCCGCAGGACCAAAAGGGCCGCTACTTCCAATGTGGTGGAACTTTTCGGAAGTGATGCTTCGGAGAATACCCGCTCTCCGACACGTTCTCTGTCTCCCATTAATGTTAGCCATCCCGACCTTAAGACAGTCGACTGGAGTCTGGATGAAAGTGGTGGCCATGACAGTGAACAGGTGGTGGGGCCGCAAGAGTTTACTGAGGGGAGTAACGCTGATGGTGGTGATGGAGGGATTGGCGGAGGTATTGCGAGGGGTGCCGGCAATAATGGAAGTGATGGTAATGATGAAGAGGAGGAGCATGCCGGGGGTGATGATGAGGATGTCGTGGAGAGGTTGCTGACGGTTCAGGATCCGCCGGACGTTGAGAATCTTGTTCACGGAGGTATTTCTTTTTACAAGTTTTATACGAAAATATCTGTGCACCTTTTTCCTTGTCTTATCTAAGTTATTTGTTTTGTAGGTCTCAACGCTTCGACCTCCAGCGGGTCTACTCGACAAGCGTTCGGTAGGAGAACTCCGGGAGGTATGTTTTTTTACGACCTATATCATTATCGGCTTTTTATATTCGTCCATTGTTCTTACACTTGTATATTTTTTGTGTAGGACCGAGTGGTTCCGCTGAGCCATTTGTTCCCAGCTGGAACCTAATCGTGGGGGCCAGCCTAAACGACGCCGAAGTGTGTCGTGACCTGATGGTGCATCTGGCCCCTCCATCCGTCCGAACGGAACAGGCGAGTCTGACGGACTACCAGGCTACTCAGCGAGCTTGGTTCGAGTTGGCCCGTAGCTCCCTCGCTCAGGCAGATGCGCTGCAGCGTTTTGAGAACTTGAGCTATCATTATGCTCAACTTTATCAAGCGCATCAGGCTTGTAGCAGTTCGGCCGAGAGGCTTAGGACCGTTGAGGCTGACTTGGTGGAGCAACGCAGAGTAGTGGAAGGACTGACCCAAGCCAACCGTGAGCTCCATCAACAGCATCAGGGATGCTCCGGCCGCGAGGCGGATCTGGCCGAACAGCTGTCCTTGGCCCGCCGAGAAAAGGATGAACTATCGGCCAAGGGCTTGGAGCAATCCAACCGTATCAAGCAGCTGGAGGATCTGTTGGCAGGGAAGGAGGCGAGTCTGGAAGAGTCGGAGATGAGGTCTGCTGGGTTGGCTAAGGAGGTCGAAAAGTTGACCGTTGCCAGTAGCCAAATAGAAATCCTAAGGCACAATTATGTGCGCCAACTCATTCCAACGGTCGTGAAGAGGTTCCGGGAAAGTGAAGAATATCAGATGGCCTGGGGCGAAGTCTTCAACGCTGCCCTTGATGCTGGATGGTTGGCGGGTTTGAAGTTGGGTCGTTCGGAAGAAGAGGTCGCTGCCTACATTGTTGGCAACGAAAATTTTGACATGGCGGCTGTTCAGAATTTTCGGGCTGCTTATGATGAGATGTTCCTCCGTCCTTTCCCTTATATTGAAAGGGTGGCTTCATCTTTCCGCCTGCCCCTTGCAGATGTGATGAACATCCTTCCTGCCGGCGAGGAAAATACCGTGGGGGCAGGAGCATCCGGGCAGAACCCCTCGGATCAGACACCTCAGGACCCTTAGTTCATTCTCATGTTCTTATGTATTTCCGGTGGCCTTGGGCCTTTTGACAATTAAACTTGTAATAATTAAAAAAGTTACCAAATACAGTTGTTGGAAATCATTTTTATGCTGTAAAGGCCTCAGCTTGTTGGAGTTGGAAACCAAAATCAAATGCTTTACCTCAACTTTCCAACAACAACAGTTCATCAATGGATCTTACTAAATATAACTATGTTGATGCACAAGGCAGATCCAAGTCAGTAATGGCTTGGGTCAAAAAGAGAAACTAATTTCTCTATTTTATGTGCAGGGCAATCTACAACATAAGCTAAAAGACAAAGGAATTGTGGATAGTGGATGCTCTGGACATATGACTGGTGACATATCCCAACTTGAAGATTTTGTGCCTATTGATGGTGGACGTGTTGCTTTTGGTAATGATCCTACAGGTGGAAAAATTGTTGGTATTGGTACTATAAAAACAGGAAACTTGAATTTTGAAAATGTGATGTTAGTTAAAGGACTAAAGTTTAATCTCTTTAGTGTTTCACAAATATGTGACAAAAGGAATTTTGTTCTTTTTACTGACACTGAATGTCTTGTTCTTTCTTCTGACTTTAAGTTACCAGATGACAAGTATGTGGTACTCAAAGTTCCAAGAAATGACAACATATACAGTGATCATATAAAGAATATAGTTCCTAGAAGAGATGTAACTTGTCTTTTTGCTAAAGCCACCTTTGATGAATCCAAATTATGGCATAGGAGACTTGGACACTTAAATTTCAAAACCATGAATAAATTGGTAAAAAGTAATCTTGTGAGAGGGTTACCTTCAAAAGTTTTTGAAA
>LBNU01028272.1:11807-25541 GCA_014162995.1 Artemisia annua | reverse complement strand
TCCTGGTGAATCCATAGAGTCGTATTATCTCAGGTTCTGCAAGATCATGAATGATTTGACACGGCATAAACTCACTCAGACAAACATTGCTAACAACACAATCTTTCTGAATGAGCTACAACCGGAATGGGAAAGATACGTCCCTATTGTTTATCAGACAAAGAATTTGCATGATGTTACTTATGATCATTTGTACGATTTCTTGAAGCAGAATCAGACTGAGGCAAATGAAGTTAGAGCTGAGATGCTAGCTAAGAAAAATGATCCTCTAGCACTCATTGCTAATACACCATCACCTTCATCATTGAATACAACATATCATCCATCATCATCACCTTCCACTCACAACTACATGCAACAACAATACATTCCACAACACACAGCTGCAATCCCACAACAACAATTCTACCCACAACAACAACAAGTCATTCCACAACAACAATATCCACAATTCCAAGAACAAGAGTTCACTACTGATACTACTGATGCCTTGACACAAGCACTTGCTCTTCCTGCCAAAGCAGTCCAAGGACGCTGTTCCACACCATCTAACAACAACCAACGAATTTCATCGAACACTCACAATATGCCAAATCAGATGGGTAATGCATGTCAAATGGTTGGAGTTATGGGGAATCAGCAAGGATATGCTACGGGATTTCAAATGGGTAATCAGAATATGCCGAATCAGATGAATCAGATGGGTCAGTATGTCGGGAATCAAATGGGGCAAGTTGTTGGTAATCAGAGGGGTCAGAATGTTGGTATTCAGGGTAATCAGTTTGGCAATGTTGGGAATCAGGGTAATCAGTATGGTAATGTTGCAGCACCAGTTGGTGGGAATTATGGTAATATGAATGGGAATCAGCAGAATGTGATTAAGTGTTTCAATTGCCAAGGTGTCGGTCATATGGCGAGGAACTGTCCTACTAAGCCTCAAAGGAAGACTTCAGAATTTCTGCAGAAAGCATTGATGCTAGTACAAAAGGAAGAGGCAGGATTCCAGTTGAACGCCGAGGAGCATGATTTCATGGCACTGATGGATGATATGGAGGACAGAGAGGAAGTGAATGCAAACTGCATATTTATGGCTAATCTTCAGGAAGCTAAGTATGATACAGATTCTGAGACACCTCCTGTTTATGATGCCAATGCACTTTCTGAGGTACACAACTTCGATCATGACAACAATAATGATATATTTGATATGTCTTTTCATGAGGAACAGCATTCTGAGACACAAGCACCTATTTATGATACATATCAGGATACGCCGAATAGTAGCAATATTGATTCGACGACTCCCGATATGAATCATAATGGAGGCTCAGTTTCACAGCATGCTGAGACTGATGAGGAAACACGTGCTTTATTTGAAACATTATTGAATAATTGTACTATCGAAGTTGAAAAAGTGAAAAAGGTCAATCGCGATGTTAAGGCCGCGAATGAGATATTGACCACTGAGCTTGAGAGATACAAGGCCAAAGAAAAAAGTTTTCTAAATGATAAAAAACGCGAGTCTGAATTTGAAATTGGTTATAAGAAAATACTTGTTAAAGATAGAGAATTGCAATGCAAATATGATACTCTTGAAGTCACTTCAATGAAAACAATTAAATCTTTAAAACAAGAGATTTCTGATTTAACAAACCAACTTTCAAAACAAAAATCAGCTTATGCCAATCTTGAAAAAGAACGGGATGAGTTGAAAAAAGACTTTGCAAAGAAAGAAGATAAACTTTTGGAAGAAATCATAGAGTCAGAACACAAGATTGCTAAACTTGAAGATTTGTTGGTTAAAAAGGGTCAATCAGCTCAAACGATTCACATGATTTCTAATCAGACCGATCCGTTTTACCACACAAAATACAAAATGGCTCTAGGGAACAAAACACCTTGTAATCTCAAGAAAGCTCAGCAAGAACAGAATGTGATTTACAATGCTAATGTGATATATGAGAAACATGATCCTCCTTATGTGCGTGATTCTGATGATACTATACAACTTGCGGAGGAGAGTCAACATAAAATGAAACAAAAGAATCCTAATTTAAAACCAATTGATTACGAGAAATGGAACAAAATCAATGGAATCACTTTTGTCCCTCAAAAACAAACACAAACTGTTTCCAAAAAATTCACTTTCAAACAAATGCTTTCAAAACCTGTAGCTGTTTCCAAATCTCTTTCAAATATTGAACAGATGTCTTCAAACAACACTTTTAACACAAGTGATGCAAGGGGATATCTTGATGATCTCAAAACCAGAGTTGGAACACTTCAGAGGACTTTAGAATCTAAAACGAAAACAAATGAGAAAAATTGGAACTCAACAGTCCATTTACAAGTGAAAAAGATTCTTGAAAGTGATATTGCTCCACAACTCACTGCTGTGAATGCAAGAGTGATTCATTTTGAACAAGCGTTTTTGAAAGAAACAGCTGACTTTGTTACGGATCACAAATCCCTAGTAAAGCAGGCAAATGAATCTTTTGAGAAAATAAGTGTTTTGGAAAAGTTAAATGACTCTCTCTTCGAAGCTGTGATGTCTACTGATATTATGTCTCTCATATTGCAAATATATTCTGTTGAAGATGACGAACGACTTCGAGCTGAGACCTCCGCACTTGTTTCAAAATATGAAAATGCTCTTATTAAACTTGAAAAAGAAAACGTGTCATATTTTAAACAACTTGATCGAAAAAAGGAAGAATGCAAGTATGACAAATTGTCGTATGAGCGTGATTTCAAGAAGTTGCAAGAGCAAAATGATCTTTTGAGGTCTCAGCTTGAAAGTTTAAAAGGAAAGGGTGTGGAAACTAAGCTTGAAAAACCAAAGACTTCGGAGAAACCAAACGCTTTTAATCCGGTTGTAAAACCAAAAATGTCAATTTCTCGGTTTGCTCCAAAAGTCGATGTGAACAAAGATTTATCAAAAACAGTCACTCCATCACCTTTGTCCAAATGTAATGAAAAAGAAAAATGTGCTGAGAAAGGAAAAGCGGTTGTCGAAACACCAAAAGTTTTAGCCCCTGGTCTGTTTAGGATTAGTCCCACTACTGCGTGTGCCTCTACATCTAGGACAAGCGAAAAATGTGTAAAGGATAATTCTAAAGAGTCTAAGGATACTAAATGCGACAACAAAATAAATTCTAATGAGTGTGCCTTACCTTCTACAGGAGTAGCAAGCACATCTAGGAGCAGCAGACTAAAGCCTAGAAGCAATACAAGGAACAATAGAGTCTCGCCTGTCTCTAAGAGTAGTTGCAAGAATAAAATGGAAGAAGTAGAAGAACACCCTAGGAATTTATCGCTTTGTAATAAGAAACATAGTTCATCTGAATGTAATGTTGATCGTACTGTTTTGAATGCATGTAATGACTCTCTTTGCTTAACGTGCATGAAATGCTTAATTAATGATGTTCATGATGAATGTGTTTCTAAGTATGTGAATGAGATGCTTGAACAGAATGATGCTTTAGATAAATCTAGTGCGAGATCTAGATACTTTGGTAAACTAATTAAAAAGATTAGGTATCCCACAAGTAATAAAATGCCTAGAGATTATCTTAAGTACTGTGCATGGAAACCAACGGGTAGAGAATTCACTCTTAAGGATGGTAAATTGATAGTGGTTCAATCTGAACAAACAGAAACCTTCTATGAGTGTGACAATGCTTTTACCTCTAACCCCATGGAACCTAATTCGAAACGGTTTCCAAATACAAAATCTTCTGTTCTACGCAGGTTATCGAAATTTGTCTTTGGATCGTCGACTCGGGTTGCTCCAAGCACATGACCGGGAATTTGAAGCTGCTGATCAACTTTGTTTGGAAGTTCATGGGAACTGTACGTTTTGGAAATGATCACATTGCAGCTATTTCGGGTTATGGAGATCTTCAGTTTGGAAATTACTTAATCACTCGGGTTTACTATGTCGAAGGGTTGGGACACAACTTGTTTTCAGTCGGGCAGTTTTGTGATGCAGATTTAGAGGTTGCTTTTAGAAGAAACACGGTTTTTGTTCGAAATTTGGTTGGAAAAGATCTTTTAATCGGAAATCGCGACACTAACCTTTATGCTATCGACATCAATCAAATGGCCTCTACATCACCAATTTGTCTTATGACAAGAGCATCAGAAACAAAGTCTTGGTTGTGGCATCGACGTTTATCCCATCTCAATTTCGACACGATCAACAAATTGGCCAAAGACAACATCGTCAACGGACTCCCAAAGCTCAAATACACCAAAGAACACTTATGTCCATCTTGCGAACAAGGTAAGAGCAAAAGAGCAACATACAAACCAAAAACCGTACCTAGTTCGGAAGCAAGGTTACACTTGTTACACATGGACTTATGTGGCCCGATGAGAGTTGAAAGTATCAATGGGAAGAAGTATATTCTTGTTATCGTCGATGATTATTCAAGATATACATGGGTGAAGTTTTTGAGATCAAAAGATGAAGCACCTAGCACCATCATCACCTTTCTGAAGCGTATTCAAGTTCTACTTCAAGCTCCAGTAAGGATTGTAAGAACAGATAACGGCACAGAATTCACAAATCAGGAGTTAAGAACGTATTTTGAAGATGTTGGAATTACACATCAAACATCGGTTGTTAGAACTCCACAGCAGAACGGGGTAGTTGAAAGAAGAAATAGAACTCTTGTGGAAGCTGCTCGTACTATGCTGATTTATTCTAGTGCACCGCTATTCTTATGGGCTGATGCTGTCGCTACTGCATGTTTCACTCAAAACCGATCCTTAATCCATCCCAGATTCAACAAAACACCTTATGAGCTTGTGAACGGTCGAAAACCAGATATCTCTTATCTTCACGTGTTTGGCGCTTTGTGCTATCCGACGAACGACAGAGAAGATCTTGGTAAATTGAAAGCTAAGGGTGATATTGGAATCTTCATTGGTTACTCAGAAAATTCGAGGGCATTCAGGGTGTATGTTAGAAGAACTAAGAGGATAATGGAGACGATGAATGTGAAATTTGACGAGATTTCACAAATGGCTTCTGAGAGACTCACTCTAGAACCCGCGCTTAATCCAATGGCTTCTAATCATTCCGGATTAGGACCCGAACCTAACAGAAAGACTTCTGGACATATCAGTTCAGGACTCGTACCTAATGGAGCTCAGTCAACTATACCAGATAAACCAACAAATCAAGAACTGGAAAATTTCTTCGAGTTAATGTTTGATGAATACTATGGTGGAACTTCGACAAATGCATCTTCACATCATTCCGCTGCACCCGCTCAACATCAACAACCACCACCACCACAAACACAAGATGCATCAACAACCGTCGAAACTCAAGCACCAACTCCCTCAACATCATCATCAACATCTACTCCAGCATCTCCAGTGATTGAAATTGTTCTACCAAGAGTTGATGAGCAAAACCAAAATTCAACTTTTCAAGGAGAATCTTCACAACAAAATGCTACGTTAGACGAAGAAGAAGAAGTTTTTGAAAACCCGTTTGCTTCTGAATCTGAATCATCTTCTTCGAGGTTACATGAACCATCTAACACGCATATGTTGAATTCAAGGTACCCTTCTACACTCAAATGGACTAAAGACCATCCAATCGAACATGTCATTGGTGAACCATCCAGGCCAGTTCAGACGAGGAGACAACTTGCCACCGATCTCGAATTATGTATCTACATCTGTGCTTTAAGTTTGAAAGAACCTAAGAACATTCGAGAGGCAATGGCAGAATACCCGTGGATTGAAGCGATGCAGGATGAAATTCTTTCATACAATTTACACGATAGTTGGGAACTTGTACCTCGACCACTTGAGAAACGTGTTTTTGATCTTAAATGGTTGTGGAAGAACAAATTGGATGAAGAAATGACTGTAATCCGCAACAAAGCTCGTCTTGTGGCTAAAGGATATCCGCAAGAAGAAGGGATAGATTTCGAAGAATCATTCGCGCCCGTTGCTAGACTTGAAGCAGTCAGGATTTTCTTAGCTTATGCCGCTCACAAAAACATCACCGTCTATCAGATGGACATTAAGACTGCGTTCTTGAATGGAACTTTGAAAGAGGAAGTGTATGTGACGCAGCCAGAGGGATTCGTCGACAAAGAACATCCAGACTACGTCTACAGGCTTAAGAAAGCCATTTATGGTTTGAAACAGGCTCCAAGGGCGTGGTATGACGAACTGTCTTCTTTCTTGCTGAAAAACAATTTCACCACAGGAACGGTTGATAAAACTTTGTTTACTAAAAAACACAAAGATGACATCTTAATTGTTCAAATTTATGTCGATGACATCATCTTTGGATCAACCAATCCTAATCTTTCAAAACAATTTGAAAATCTCATGAAAAGCAAATTTGAAATGTCCATGATGGGGGAACTAAAATTCTTTCTTGGTTTACAAGTACATCAGTCCCCTAGTGGTATTTTTATCAATCAAGCTAAATATACAATTGAGATTTTAAAGAAACATGGCATGGAAGATTGTGACTCTGTTGGTACTCCAATGGTCACTTCACCGAAAATTGGTGCTGATTTATTCGGGAAACCCATAGATCCGAAGAAATATCGGAGTATGATTGGTTCTCTCATGTACTTAACTGCTAGTCGACCAGATATTCAATTTGCTGTTTGTCTCTTAGCACGGTTTCAGGCAAAGCCTACCGAACTTCACCTCAAAGAGGTTAAACGGATCTTTCGGTATCTTCGAAGAACCATTAACATGGGACTTTGGTATCCGAAGGATTCGGGGTTTAATCTAACAGCATTTTCAGATGCCGACCATGCAGGTGATCAAGTTACAGCAAAAAGTACATCAGGCGGAGCACAATTTTTGGGTGAAAAACTGGTCAGCTGGTCGTCTAAGAAACAGGATTGCACTACACTGTCAACCGCGGAAGCCGAGTATGTGTCTCTATCTGCGTGTTGTGCCCAAGTTCTTTGGATGCGGACACAGCTCACAGATTATGGTTTTCATTTCGACCGCATACCTATGTATTGTGACTCGAAAAGTGCCATAGCCATCTCGTGCAACCCCGTGCATCATTCTAAGACGAAGCATATTAGAGTCCGCTACCACTTCATAAAAGAGCACGTAGAAGAGGGTACAGTTGAAATTCATTTCGTGAAGACGGATTACCAACTTGCCGATCTATTTACTAAAGCCCTTCCAAAAGAAAGGTTTGACGAATTAGTTCGACGAATTGGCATGCGAAGCCTAACCCCTGAGGAGTTAGAACGTCTTCTCGAATCTTCTTGAAAAACATTTTCAAAACCGCTTCGCTGTAAATATTTTTGAAAAAAAAAAATACAAAATTTGAAAAACCAACAAAAACAAAATAAAAAATAGAAAATTTTCAAAAACACAAAAACAATATAAAATCTAAAAATCCAAAAATATTCTTCTCACGACATGTCTCTCGTATAATCGATATTATGTACGTTTCTAGAAATGCCTTTCAAAAATGACACGGATATGTACATATGCTTGAGCGAGAGTTCATTTAAATGTTTTCTAAAACATGTCGTTTCTCTAAATTTTTCTTCACAATGGCTTTCGTATACTTCAGTACGAAACCCGAGCTTAATTGATGACTTCTTAGTATTTCAACTAAGAACTCGTTTTTCAAAGAAAGGAAAGTGCTTAATTAAAAACAAAGGTTTCAAAAACTTTTTAAGCACTTAGCCTCAAAACAAAATGACTTGTGTACATTTCAGTACATAACTCGTATTTCAAAGAAAAAACTCCCTCTAAATCCATTAAAATTGATTTTAAACTTTATGTTTAAACAATATGCTTTCTTTGAGGGGGAGTATAAAAATCAAAAAGAAAATGTTCCAATTTCATGCGAAAAAGTCCGTCTTTCTCTCCAAATGCTTTTATTTAATCAGTTGATATCAAAAATATCACGGTATGCTATTTTTGAGGGGGAGAAGACGTGATTAAATGTGATCAAAAATGTTCAAAAGTTGTGGCAGAATCTCGAGCTCGTAAGTAAAGACATAAAAGTCTTATACTAGACTCAGAATTGACTCTCGAATTGACGAAACAAAATGTTAGTATTCGAAAGGATTTATCCAAGTAGAAAAGTACCATTTCGAGAAACTCTTAATTAGATGTTTACCATGACGGGTCTAACTTCCTTTTTAGGAATGTTAACAACATCAAGTTAGTTATTAGGGCTAGTTGTCACCTAAAAGCTGATAATGGATCCCTTTAACTAAGCAACGTAAACGTGTCCCTCGGGTATATGTCTATTAAGAGTGGATCAATTCAAAAAGTGCCAACTCTACCCAACATGTGCAAATTTATCTTAACATATCATGAGCACATGTGAAGGGGGAGTATTTCAAAAGTGCAAAACTCTCAATGTGTTAACAAAAATGTGTTTTATGATCATAAACACTTTGAGAGATTTTCAAGCAAATGGTTTATGGCAACAATAGGATAGTCATGGTGATATAAGGTGACTAAGGTTAGGAAAAACCGTCCTATGATCCGCCAGAACCGGAGGGATCTACCCAAGGACAATTCCAATAGATAGAATTAGAAGTCCTTAGGTATGATTAAAAGAAGGAGTAAAGAATGAAAGGGAAAGAAGGGGTTGAAGAATTAAAAAGAAATGAAATGAGAAAGGGTGAAAAGAAATGAGCCCTCCATATATTCAACCATAGGTCAGACACCGGGTTCAATTCATTTGCTACTGATTGTTACTAAGGTGACATCGGTATTGAAGACAAGACGTCATGGACCCAGTGACGCACTGCACTTAAACCTTCTAGCCACTCGGGTATCTCTCAAAAGATACTTGTTTCATTCTCACGGAGAACCCTGCATAATCTATTGACCACTCATTCCGAGTGTGTTGATATTGAAAAGGAGGTACTCTGCTCCATTCCTCCGATGACTAAATGTGCACTTATTGAGTCTAGAGCCAAGAGATTCATCAAAAGATCTCATAGGAACACACGATATTATTACACTGGTTGTTCTACATCAATGGACGCCAGATGTAAACTTTAGAGTCCTACGCAGGTCTTAGCAATCTGCCAGAACGTTTATGAGAGAATTTACTTATGTACTTCTCAATGATTGAACGGAAACTCCTGCCAGGGTCAACATCAAACAGCCCTGACAGCAGGTCACTTCGGTAATCTCTTGTGGGTTACGCTTAGTGTTTTGGTGGATTCCAAACGGTCTACAGTCGTGGGGTGATCTCCAGCGACTCACCTAATCGTGGGTGTACTTCGGTATGTCTGTGTAAGCTCTTTCGAGGGTATCCGATTAGGAACGGCCATGGTAAGGGTTGGAGAAAGTCTTCACAATATGCTGTTGACGATCTCTAATTCCGAACCTGTAAGTACCGGATGTTTTATTGCTAACTGTTTTATGCAGGTACAACCACCACACTAGTTTCCACATGCTCATACATACATCTCAAAGTCAATGGAAAGTTCTCACTAAGATCAAAGGAAAGCAACAGTCAAAGAAAGATTCTACGCCAAAAAGAAGAATCTACAAAGTAAAGTGATAAAGATCAATGTGAAAGAACAGCGACAACAAATGTACGTATGGCAAAGACTAAAGATGTATGAGCATGTTGGAAAGGCGATCAACCTACATAGACGAAGCAGTGACAAAAGGCAGATGAACGATCACAACAACAAAGAACAAAGAAAAGTCATATTATAAAGATCACAAAGCATGAAGGAACAAAGAACAATGAATGTTGAACAATGACTTATCAAATGTTTTCTGAAGACGTCAAGAGCAAAGAATGTTAAAGTTTAAAGACAAAGATGAAGACGTCACGCAACCTTCAATGACCAACACTTAGGGGGAGATTGTTAGCTTTGTATTTTTTATATATAAAGTGTCGGTCATTAAAGTCTTAAATCATGTAATAGGTTGCGTTAGAAAGCGTTTCAAGAATTATAAGTCCATTAGTTCAAATAGAAAGAAGTCTAAGGGCCATACATGTAATATCAAAAGCCCTAGACTTGTTAGATCTATATAATGTAATGTAAACCTCATTATTGAGGTTGAGCTTCATTTGCAATACACACACATAGTTCTTATCTTTTACATGAAGTCTCCACTCTCTCTCTCTACTCTCTCTCTAGAATAAGCTTGAATAAGTTGTGAAATAAGTTGTATCCAAGGTCCTATACTTTTATTTAGCTCTTTTCAGAAAACCTCCCCTGCACCCAGCTCACTAGCCATCTTAATAAGCTCCTACAATCTTCATCAGTGGGCCCCATCATTTGATTATTGGCTTTTTAGAAACCTTAGCTAGCTGACTTTTCATTCCAGTGCTTATTTGGACCTTAGAATCTTTTTCCCTTAGCTTAATTTAACCTTGCATTTTGTCCCATTTCTCAGTATATACTGAGTAGGCAATATTCCCAAGCCTTTTCATAAGTTTGCCACAAGCTCACCTGTGGACCCTACAGTGTGAGCTTTAGCTTTTTGAAAAGCCAATGAGCCCAGCTTATTGAATCAGCTTTCACTTTGGGCTTCCAATCACCCCTGTGGGTCCCACACAAGGCTGCAGTTTGTCCCATTTTAGCCTATTTGGTCTATGATTAGGCATAAGTGCTTATTTGCTTATTGTGGCTTATTTAGTGTGTTATTTTGCATGTTTTAGCTTCTTTCCAGTTCATATAAGTTGTTTATAGAATATTTCATCCTTGGTTCAGTCCTTTATGCTTATTTAGTGCTTTTTCACATTTTCATTTCCATTTTCTCAATCTGTGAACAAAATAAGCTTCCAAAGTGCTTAATTTTTAGTTTCACAAAAAGTGTTTTCACAAAAGTTACTCATTTTCATCATTTAATCATCTGTCAAAAAGAAAAATCCAAAAATAATCACTTTTTAAGAAAAGTGATAGTTTCTATTTAATATAATTTAGATTTTTATTTTTCTTTTTAAATTTTAGTTAAGTACTTACCTGTTTTCTTATTTTTCTTAAATTCCTAGTATCTTAAAGTATTTGTATAAATTTTCTTAGAATTTTCCCTGTTCATTTAGTATTTACTAGAATTAATAATAGTTAAATTAATAATTAGTTAAAACTAGTAAATTAAATAGTTTTAATAATTTTTGTTAATTAGTAGCACCTTTTTATATTTTTCCTAAGTTCCTTGTAATATTTAGTACTTCTAGTAATTTTCTTATAATTTGTACTATTCATCTTGTAATTTCTGGATTTAATTTTAATTAAATTAGTTTAAATTAAAAAAACCAAAAAGAAAGTAGTTTAAGTGTTTAAATTTAATCTCATATCCATTTTTATAATTTTCCAAGCTTGTACACATTATTTAGATTCTGTAAAAATTGGATTTGTAATTTTCTCTTTTAATTTTCTATTTTTCTTATTTAATCTAGTTTAAATAACCTTTTTATAATACTTTAGTAATTAATTAATAAAAGTTCCACAAAAAGACAAAAATATTTATTTTCAATTTTTATATTTCTTTTAAGTCATTTTAGATTTTTAGAAATTAATTTTGCAATTTTCTAGGTTAAATTTGTAATCTTTATCATTTTTAGATTTAACTTTAATTAGTTTTTATTAACTTTTTAAATAGTTTTATTAAGTAATTAGTATTTAAATAATAAAATAATCAAAAAAATAATTTTCTTTTTAATTTAATTTTCTTTTCATTTTAAGTTTGTAAAAGTTGCATTTTCACCCCCTGTAGTTTAATTTTGCATATTTCCACTTTTCCAGCACGCATTTAGATTTTTAGGAGTAATTGTAATCCTGTGTTTGTTAATACTGTTTTATTATCATTTCAAGCAATCATTAGTGTAAAAATCAATCATAATCTCTTTCTGGTTACTATTCCTGATCACTCATCCCAAAACGTTTTTTCAAATACAATTTCAATCTCGTCGGGACATAACGACCCGGGAATACACTGTGCTTACACCGGATCATAAATTGATCTCTCCTCTTTCAGATTTGACTTGTTGACCACACCTGGTTAACTGGTTAGTTTGGGAGGAGTCAAATTTTGGCGCCGCTGCCGGGGAGGTTGTTGCGTGTTTTCAAAAAATGTTTAAGTTTAGTGATTTTCAAAACCCTCCTTGTACAAATCACATCACTTTGTAAATTTTTTTTAAAAATCTTAATCATATCAGAAAAAAAGTCATTAACACTTTTCCTAAAGTGTTAACAACACCAAAAAAATCATAAACAACAAAACAAATCGTGAAGTTAAATTACTTCGATTCTTTAAGATTACAACCTATACAGTTGGAATACGGAGGTTCTGACATTAAATTGCGAACCGAAGAGAGATCCATTCTTCTCTCCCGCCAACCTGCGAGTAGTCTTAAAGGAACGATTTCGGTTAACGAATCGATTCCAAAAATAATTTCCAAGTTTTTTCACACACACCCCAAAAAGCCAAAAACATTTGTTTTATTGTTAAATAATTACGTAAAATATTACCACCGCAAATCAAGGCAGAATACAACCCAACTGGGTGTATGAACATTAATAAGTTCCCAAACTAAAGATTAAAACTTGCCTTTGTATCCGTGTGATTTGGTGTACATTTTTTAAAGAAGCCAGTCACACAGTGATTATTGGTTTAAGGTCACTGTTGTTTTGCCTCGGTCTTGTTTTACTTGAGAATATTTTTTAGTGCATGCGCACTCGTTCCCAGTCCAGGAGAATTCGTCATAGAAGCATAGCTGACTTGTTGGCTATTGACGAAACACCCGTAAAAATGCCTGACGATGACCCACCACCACCTCCACCCCATCCCAACTCTGAGATTGGTGAGGTAGCTCCCGATCTCCGAACGATGGAGGAGCTATGTCAACCCACCATGCAAGGGAGGGGAGGTCCCATTGCACCGCTTACTATCAATTCCACAGATTTTTGACTCAAGCACCACATGATTCAGCAGGTCCAGAATTCGTGTCAGTTCCACGGTTTACCGGATGGTATGTGCTATTTTACACATACTTTTGACCTAAGATTAAGTGATAAAAAGACCAAAAACTAACGTTAAACGCCAAAGATATCGTGTTTTTGTGTTTGTGATCGTGCAGGAAAGGATATTGCATAAACGACATAAAAGTCAACCAAAAAGCCTAAAATGAGCACGAGATGTGGAAAAGTGTCAAAAATCCGAGTCAACGATGATATCTACTTAAGAAAAGCCCAAGACGACAAAGTTATTTCTTAATAGCTCAAGAAGATGAAAGAAACGCTTAATCGAAGTGGAAATAGATTTATAAGAAAAAGCTTTCCAAGTTCGAGCAAGTGTTCACTTTTACATCTTTGAAGACCTTTGAAATACACGTCAACACAAAGCCTCAAAGTTACAAGACATTACATTTAGAAGTTTAGACGTTTATTAGTGTTGTAATGTAGTTTATGTGTTATTTTCATGAGTTGTAAAAGTCTAGGGGGCAAAATGTACACGAAGGCAAACTTGAGCTCCCCCTAGCATGATAAATATCCCATGGGTAGCTTCATTTGAAAGCAAGTAGGAGTAGGGAGTAGAAATTAGTCTTAGCTTATTTTGTGTATTAGTGTAAATTTTACTTTTATGCAAGCTTATTTTCATGTCTTAATTCTAGCTTATTGTCACTCTTAAGCTTCTTTCTAAATCTTTACAAGTTTATTGTCAATCTTTCTTTACATCCATTTCCATCATCTACAAAAGCTTTTGTATTTTTCATCAACTTTGCATGTT
>LBNU01028272.1:0-11150 GCA_014162995.1 Artemisia annua | reverse complement strand
TCTCTAACAATGGGGGACGAGCCTCTTAACACTATTCCGGCAACGGAATCGGACGAATTCAATAAGTCTAGTGTTGAGAACCTTGTCCCAATCCAAAGTAAGTCCAGGGAAACTTCTAACGGTGATTATGAGATTGTTGAAAGTGATCGTCTTGATAATCTTGTTGGTACGAATGATAAGTCGTTTGATGATATTTGCTTTGAGAAGAACGATGATGAGATCGAGGCTTGTCTTGCTAGAAGTCATTCTGAATCGACGATGGTTGATGATACTAACTTTGATCCGGAGGGAGATATTCGTTTTCTTGAAAGTTTATTACATGAAGAACCATTACTTCCTCTCCCTCCGAAGAACGATGAAGTAACTAATGAGTCCGTTGATAAACATGATGAGATATGTTCCGAGTCTGACGAAGGTTATACTTCCTTGTCTTGTGGAGAAATCGATTACGTTGAAGAAGAAATCCTTCAGTGTGGCAATCCCACTTCATTTTCTGAACGAAATATTCCCGACTTCTCTCTAGAAGAGATCGATGTTCTTTCAGATATTGATGAGACTTCGAATGAATCAGATAACCCAGTTCTTGAAACTTTCAAAACAACTTTTACCAATCCTCTGTTTGATTTCGAACCAGATTTTACTATGATTTCAGATAATCCGCTCTTCGATATTCAGATTAAGGATAGTGACGAGTCTGTTACTGAACCTGAGGTTACGAATGTTCATCATATGGTTGATTCTCTTCACGATGAGTTTTTAACTCCAGTCGATCCGAATCCATCAAGAATTAAAGAAGTTTCTGAGCCTACTAAGTTGTCATCGACTAACGATTCATCATCTTTTACCGTGGTTGATACTCCATTATCGTTCCTTTTAGAAGATAAAATTTTTAAACCCGGTATATTGCCTTTAAAGGACTCTTATGGGCTCCAGCCCGACATCCTTGCTTCTTACGTTTCTATTGAAGAATTTGTTGATGAAAATTTGAAGAAGGATGATTATAAGACTAAGGAGAAAGTTGTGCTTACCCCTGAGGATCTCTTTGAATTTGACCTCGAAATCGTTATTATGATCTTTCTTCCTTATCTTACATATGTTGTTGTTTCTCCCATCCGTCATTCCCCCGGGAGTGAGGATGTTGTTTTTGACCCCGGCATCTCCGTTTCTCTTCCCGGTTGTTCGTTTCATTTGCTCCCCCAAGGACAAGTAAATTCGAGGTGAGTCTAAGCTACACGACTCGTTACTAAACAAGCGCTTCGTGGGAGGCACCCCATGCTTATCCTTTTTATTTTATTATCTAATAAGTAACGCGAGGAGGGCGACCTCTTCCAATCTTGTGTTTGCTTGGTTGTTTGTGTTTGTGCAGGATTTCCCCAATTCATGATGACTCTCATGCTCGTGGTTCGTCTCATNGTGGGAGGCACCCCATGCTTATCCTTTTTATTTTATTATCTAATAAGTAACGCGAGGAGGGCGACCTCTTCCAATCTTGTGTTTGCTTGGTTGTTTGTGTTTGTGCAGGATTTCCCCAATTCATGATGACTCTCATGCTCGTGGTTCGTCTCATCTCCATTCGAGTCCCATGTATTGATGCTGGAATGGAAATCGTATATCCAAAATCTTATCGACTAACGGTATCTTTGGCATACATAATAAACGGCCTTAGATTTATTGTTAGGATTACCCTTACCTTGGAAACATTGAGGACAATGTTTATCTTTAGTCTGGGGGGGTGAATCTTCGATTTGATTGACCTAGCACTTTCACCATTGCCGTTTACTTTCGCAACCCCGTTTTTCCTCAAAATCCAAAAAAATTGAAAAATTTTGAAAAATTTCAAAGAAAAAAATGAAAAAATATTAAAAATTATGCAAAAATAGAATAAAAGTTTTGACACCGTGTTTGATTTTCCTACTAGGTAAGAGTGAGAATAAAAATTTTGACTTGATCCGGGCGTGTTGAGCCCTAGCTTGTCTCCCTTAACAAATATAATCTTTAAAAATGATTATGGCTAAGCATTCGCGGATCTCATTATTTGAGATTTTAAATTTGCGTAGAACGTGAAATGATAGAGTTTCTTTAGAAGTTAGATGCTAAGCATAGAGTAGTTGGATCTCTTTAAAGCTCATCGAAGGTACTCATGTCTTTTTGTTCCCACAAAATTGCTTCACCCCATATCTGTGCAAAATAATTAAAGATGTTAGGTTTAGCCGATGAGTAGTTCTTTATCTTCTTGAGAGAATCTTTGCTTGGGAAATTGGGTACACATCATGGATATACGCCATTGTATTGAGTTGTATTGTATATCGTTGAATAAGCGTAGTACGCATGTGGTTTCGGAGCTACCCTAAAGCCCGTTGTTATGTATAAGCTAAGGTGCTTTAAGACTTCGGATTGAGATCGGGCCTTGGATCCTAGATTCCAACCCTAGCAGTTGGCGGTAGGTCTTGGATTGAAACCGTGAAGGTTCGGAGTTGAGAAGTTACTAAGGCAAGCAAAAAAATTAAAAAAAAAAAAAAATAAAAAAAAAAAATAAGGATGTATGTTGAAGATTTATGGATTATGAGTTTAAGTGTTAAGACTAAAGTTGGTAGCACGTGAGGTGCATGCGAATGATCCTAGATCGGGCGCATGAGGTGCACGTGAAGGTACTCTCCAACTTATGTCTATTTTGATGTATTCCAAAGTCTTTGTATGTATCCAATATCCTTGATGTGGACCACATTTCTCTAGCAAACCTTCTTAAGAGAAGATCGATAACTACTTAGCGTCTTAATTTGGTATCTTTATCGAACTAAAAAATATATGAAACGAGATGCTTATGAAGAAATTCATTTCTCTCACAAAAATAAAATAATGAGATACAAAAATAGGAAAATGGGAGCAAGCGGTACATGAGTAACTTCCATGAGTAGCGTTGGCATCTAATTTGTAATTAAACAATGATCCGTTTTTACGCTTAGTTTGGGGGCTTGTGAAAAATCAGGGACGATGAATTTTATCCAATCGGTCACTTTTCTATGAATCGTGTTCTTACTCTATGACCCTTTATCGTTATTGAAAGATAATGAAAGTCAATCACACCGTCAGAAGCTAAAGTAGTGTAATATAAGAAGTACATAGAATAAAATGGAAAACCGGGGCGTTTTAGGGAATAAATGATTTCGTATCTCTTTTGAACGTTTTGCTACTTTTCAAAGTTAGTAAAGGGAGGTGTGAAATTATTTATCTTTAAGGCGTGACGTGATTACATTGCGTGAGGACACGCAATACCTTAGTCTGGGGGATTTTGGTATGTGCTTATTCACATACCTTTTATTCACCATTTTCAGGCTCTAAAAGACCAAAAACTAACGTTAAACGCCAAAGATATCGTGTTTTTGTGTTTGTGATCGTGCAGGGAAGGATATTGCATAAATGGCAACAAAATCAACCAAAAAGGCCTAAAACGAGCACGAGATGTGGAAAAGTGTCAAGAAGCCGAGTCAACGATGATATCTACTTAAGAAAAGCCCAAGACGACAAATTTATTTCTTAATAGCTCAAGAAGATGAAAGAAACGCTTAATCGAAGTGGAAAGAGATTTATAAGAAGAAGCTTCCCGAATTCGAGCAAGTGATCGTTTTTACATCTTTGAAGACCTTTGAAATACACGTCAACACGAAGCCTCGAAGTTACAAGACGTTACATTTAGTAGTTAAGACGTTTATTAGTGTTGTAATGAAGTTTATGTGTTATTTTCATGAGTTGTAAAAGTCTAGGGGGCAAAATGTACACGAAGGCAAACTTGAGCTCCCCCTAGCATGATAAATATCCCATGGGTAGCTTCATTTGAAAGCTAGTAGGAGTAGGGAGTAGAAATTAGTCTTAGCTTATTTTGTGTATTAGTGTAAGTTTTACTTTTATGCAAGCTTATTTTCATGTCTTAATTCTAGCTTATTGTCACTCTTAATCTTCTTTCTAAATCTTTACAAGTTTATTGTCAATCTTTCTTTACATCCATTTCAATCATCTACAAAAGCTTTTGTATTTTTCATCAACTTTGCATGTTTTCTATGCGTATGAGATAAAAATTTATGGGTTAGAGTTTATTTTTGAGTCGTTTGCTTATTCACTAGCTTATTTAGCTTCTTAAACTAGTTTTCAATAAAGTTTTTATAAGTTTTTCTTAGTTTTAATCATTGTTTCAAGTCTAAAATCGTCCAACGTTATTTTTCTTTAATTTTTGCGAGTTTGGTTTTCTAGATTTAGGGTTTCGCGAGTATGTTACTTGGTTAGCGAGTATGGAACCATTGTTAGCGAGTATGAGTGAGACCTTTTGCGAGTATGGTGACTAATATAGCGAGTATGGAGGTTTTGTTCTTGGTCTTAGCGAGTATGAACCTAGGTTAGCGAGTATGATATTTGTTTTGCGAGTATGACTTAGTTTCCATCTTAGCGAGTATGAAAAATATTTTTAGCGAGTAGGGATCTAAGTGTTAGCGAGTATGTGAAGTTTTTAGCGAGTAGGGATACATATTTAGCGAGTATGACACAGGTTTCTAGCGAGTATGTGAATAAAAGTTGCGAGTATGGGTTAAGTAACTTTAGCGAGTATGATAACAGATTTTGCAAGTATGGTTTCACTTTGGTCTTTTGCGAGTATGGTGTCCTTTGTTCTTGCGAGTTTCATTTCTTTTGTTTGCCGAGTTAGGCATTGATTCACCTCATCGTTTCATCGAGTGAGGTTTTATTTTTATTAAACCTAAATGAAACTCTGTCGAATTTTTCTTAAATCTTTTTAGTAACGTTTTCTACTTAAGTCTTATGTCTTTTCGTTTTTAGTTTTAAACTTTATTTACGTTTAATGTTTTCAAGTCTTCTACATTTCTTTCGTCGCTTAGTAAACTTTTATTTTCGTTTATTAAATCATAAAAACCAAAAACATTTTATCTTCCAAGTTAACTTTTATTTTCTTTATCGCTTTATGTTATTTAATATGAGTCACGAGTAGTTTTATTCGTGTTTGCTTAGTGACTCGGGTTTGTGAGCTAGGTGTGGATGTTAAACGTTTGTGATTAATAATCATTAAGATTATTTAGACTTGTGATTTTATTATTCGAAGAACAAAAGCGGAGAACGATTAAATCACTTGTTTAGAGTTATTATCTCTTCAAAAGATTAATTGACAATTAATCTCGAGAAGGGAAAATAATTCGTCACAAACCTTTAGCTCATATTTAGCGAACTTATTCAAGTCCCTTTGCGAACATATTGTCTTTAAATTCATTTACCGTTTTTAATTACTTATCGCACTTTAATTATCGCTTTCTTTAAGTCACTTTATTACATGTTTCTTTACTTGCTTACTTATTTTGTGTCGCTTTATCGCTTTCCTTTACTTTAATTGCATTTTAATTTGTCGTTGTAGTATAAACAAAACAGATTCATCTTTTAAAACCTATTCACTTCACATATCTCACGATCTTGAGTGACGAGATCAGTTCAACCCTCGTTGGGACTACGACTCGAGTTTATAAGCTTCACCGCTTGAAAAACGCTCAAATCACCGGGTGACGATGCAAACAAGCATCTAGATAAGTTTTTAACCGTCACCCAGAGTATGAAGCAAAATGGCGTCACCGAAGACGGCCTTCGCTTATACCTCTTTCCATATTCTCTCACTCATCATGCTACTGCCTGGTTTGATCGTCTCCCGAAGAATTCGATCCACACTTTTGATGAAATGGTTACCAAGTTCCTAGCAAAATACTTTCCACCATCCATGGTAACTAAGTTGAGAAATGATATTAGCAACTTCTGACAGCTTCCCGATGAGTCCTTATTTGAGGCATGGGAACGCTATAAGCTTGCAATTGATCGATGTCCCAGTCATAACATGCTTCTAGTCACCATCATAGATACGTTCTACAATGGTTTGACTCTCCGTCATCGTGACACAATCAATGTTGCTGCTGGAGGGACTTTGATGAAAAGGACCCCCGAGGAGTGCTATGATCTCATTGAGAACATGACTGCCCACCACAATTTCTGGGATTCCTCAGCTGAGAGGAATGATTCATGTAAATCTGTCAATCCAGCCTCCTCTGAAATAGCTGCTCTCACGAAAAAGATGGATGATCTGTCCACTGCTGTGTTGAGAATGCATCAAACTAATCAGAACATCAACCATCAAGTCAGAGCTGTCAGTCATAGTTGTGATACTTGTGGTGGTCCACATCCGTATACTAAGTGTCCAGCTACCGGTGGCTTCACTCAATAGAACGTTTATGCTGCTCACGGTTCCTACAATGCGGGGGGTAACTCTTACCAACCACAGGGGGATCGTAATCTTCTAAGCTATCATTCCAACAATTTCCTCGGACCACCCGGATTTAATCAGTCTCAAAACCACAATGCTCAAAACCGGAACCAAAATTTTCATCAAAATCATAACCAAAATCGAATGAACCAAGGTTTTAACAACCAAGGGAATTTCAATTCCGATCATAACCAGGGTTTTCAAAACCAAGGAAATTTTCAAAGAAATCAAGGTCATAACAATCATGGGAATTTTCATAATCAGGGTAATTTTCAAAACCAGGGAAACAATTTTCAGGGTAACAACAACCACAATCAAGGAAATTTTCAAAACAACCGTGCTCAAAATTTTCCTAATCAACACCAGAATCAAAATGTTGTTCAACCCCAGTCTTCCTCCGATAAGTTGTTGAAACAATTCATGAAATCTTAGGAGGAAACTAATCGGTTATTGGTTAGCCAAATCTCTGAACTGAAGAAGTCTTTAAATGATCGACCCTCGGGCTCAGGAGTACTTCCTAGCAACACGATCGCTAATCCGAGGGGCGATGTTAAGGCGATCACAACCCGAAGTGGAGTTTCATACAAAGGACCCACGGCTCCTACTACCCATTCTTCTCTTTCTCCCGAGGTAGCTGAACCCGAACTTGAGGTTACTACGGACACGGTACTTCCTACTGATAACGGAGGTACCGACGACGTCCACCCTCAAGTTATCCCGGTCCCGAAACCCAAACCAAAACCTGGAGTTGTTTTTGAACCTCCAGCTGTTCCCGTTGAAAATCCCGTTCCCAAACCTTCGATTCCTTATCCATCACGTTTACAAGATCAGAAGCTCCGCGAAAAAGCTAGTCACCAACTGGACAAATTTTTCCAAATCTTTAAAGAATTACATTTTGACATTAGCTTCGCGGATGCTCTTCTTCTGATGCCCAAGTTTGCATCAACAATCAAGACTTTGCTCAATAACAAGGAAAAACTCTTTGAGATGGCAAATACTCCATTAAACGAGAACTGCTCTGCGGTCTTGTTGAAACGGCTTCCTGAAAAGCTTGGAGATCCCGGGAAATTCCTCATTCCTTGCATTTTCCCGGGAATGGTTGAATGCTTTGCCTTGGCCGATCTTGGTGCAAGCATCAACCTGATGCCTCACTCAGTTTGGAAGAAACTTTCTCTTCCGGCACTTACTCCTACCTGCATGACTCTCGAGCTTGCAGATCGTTCTATATCTCGTCCCCTCGGCATTGCCGAAGATGTGTTTGTGAAAGTAGGAAAGTTCCATTTTCCAGCCGACTTCGTGATTGTTGACTTCGATGCAGACCCTCGGGTTCCTCTCATTCTTGGGAGAGGATTCCTAAGAACGGGTCGTGCTCTGATCGATGTCTTTGATGAAGAAATCACTCTACGTGTTGGTAATGAAGCCATCACGTTCAATCTTGATCAAACGTCGAGATACTCTTCCAACTATGATGCAGCAGAAATTAACAGAATCGATGTCATCGATGTTGCTTCGGATGAGTATTCTCAGGAGATCCTTGGTTTTACTGATCGTTCTTTGAGTGGCAATCCCACTCCATCTTCTCTCCCCATCATTGCTAATTCTTCTCCTTCCCTAACTCCGTTTGAGGGAAGTGATTTCATCTTGGAGGAAATAGAGGCCTTTCTCAAAAGTGATTCAATTCCCGATGGAGTTGATAACCAAGAGATTGACCCGGAGATGGATATACTTCTCCTTGAGAAGCTCTTGAATGAAGATCCCTCCCACCCTCCCGTTCTTCCACAAAAACTTCATAATGAGGAAATCAAGTCGGTTGAGAAAACTGATGATTTTCCTGAGGTCGAGCTTAAGGACTTACCACCTCATCTCGAGTATGCATTTCTGGAGGGCGATGATAAATTACCCGTCATTATTGCTAAAGACTTAAAAGATGAGGAAAAAGCCGCTCTTATAAAGGTCTTGAAGTCTCATAAACAAGCAATTGCCTGGAAACTCTCCGACATCAAGGGTATTAACCCTGAATTCTGTACTCATAAAATCTTAATGGAGGATGACTTCAAACCAGCGGTTCAACAACAGAGACGGGTTAATCCTAAAATCCACGAGGTTATCAAACAGGAGGTTATCAAACTTCTTGAAGCCGGGTTGATTTATCCCATCTCTGATAGTCCTTGGGTTAGTCCCATTCATTGTGTTCCTAAAGAGGGTGGCATAACTGTTGTCACAAATGAAGAAAACGAGTTGATTCCAACTCGATTGGTTACGGGGTGGAGATTATGCATTGACTATCGAAAGTTAAATGATGCCACCCGTAAAGACCATTTTCCTCTACCCTTCATGGACCAGATGCTCGAGAGATTAGCGGGGAACGAGTACTATTGTTTCCTAGACGGTTTCTCGGGTTACTTTCAGATTCCCATTAATCCGCAGGATCAAGAAAAGACTACCTTTACATGCCCCTACGGAACTTTTGCCTACAGACGTATGCCTTTTGGCTTATGTAATGCTCCAGGCACGTTCCAACGGTGTATGATGGCCATTTTCCACGACATGATCGGGAAAACTATGGAGGTCTTTATGGATGATTTCTCGGTCATTGGGGATTCTTTCCAATCATGTCTCTCCCATTTAGATAAAATGCTCAAAAGGTGTGAAGACACCAATCTCTGTCTAAATTGGGAGAAGAGTCACTTTATGGTCAAAGAGGGCATTGTCCTCGGCCATAAGATTTCCAAAAGCGGGATTGAGGTTGACAGAGCCAAAGTCGATGTCATTGCTAAACTACCTCATCCCACCACTGTTAAAGGTGTTAGGAGTTTCCTTGGTCATGCCGGATTCTATCGTAGATTCATACAAGATTTCTCTAAAATCACCCGGCCTATGACTCATCTTCTTGAAAAAGATGCTCCTTTCATCTTTTCTCCCGAGTGCATCGAAGCTTTTCAAACTCTGAAAAAGAAGCTTACCGAAGCACCCATCCTAGTTGCCCCTGATTGGGACCTGCCTTTTGAACTCATGTGCGATGCAAGTNAGGAGTTTCCTTGGTCATGCCGGATTCTATCGTAGATTCATACAAGATTTCTCTAAAATCACCCGGCCTATGACTCATCTTCTTGAAAAAGATGCTCCTTTCATCTTTTCTCCCGAGTGCATCGAAGCTTTTCAAACTCTGAAAAAGAAGCTTACCGAAGCACCCATCCTAGTTGCCCCTGATTGGGACCTGCCTTTTGAACTCATGTGCGATGCAAGTGATTTTGCTATAGGCGCGGTCTTGGGGCAACGAAAAACTAAACATTTACAGCCTATACACTATGCCAGTAAAACTATGAACGAGGCTCAGACTCATTACACCACTACGGAAAAAGAATTATTAGCCGTGGTGTACGCTTTTGAGAAGTTTCGGCCTTACTTAATCCTGACCAAAAGCATAGTGTATACGGATCACTCGGCCCTGAAATATCTCTTTGCTAAGCAAGATGCAAAACCGAGATTGCTCCGATGGGTTCTCCTCCTACAAGAATTTGATATCATTATCCGTGATAAAAAAGGAGCTGAGAACCTAGCGGCTGATCATCTTTCCCGATTAGAAAACCCTCACCAGGATGTGTTCAAGAAAAAGGAAATTAATGAAACGTTTCCTCTTGAAACACTCAATGCGGTTTCTTTTCGTGGTGACTATCCTACCCCATGGTTTGCCGACTTTGCAAACTACAATGCGGGTAACTTTGTTGTGAAGGGGATGACATCCCAACAGAAAAACAAATTCTTTAAAGATGTCAAACATTACTTCTGGGACGACCCCTTCTTGTTTAAAATCTGTGCTGATCAAGTCATCAGGCGGTGTGTCCATGGCCAAGAAGCCATGGATATTCTCAAAGCTTGTCATGATGGACCCACGGGGGGACATCATAGTCCGAATTACACCGCCAAAAAGGTGTTTGATTCAGGTTTCTACTGGCCCACGATCTATAAAGATGCTCATGACTTAGTCAAAGCCTGTGACGCTTGTCAGCGTCACGAGAATATTTCAAAGACAAACGAGATGCCTCAAAACGCAATCCGAGTCTGTTCTCCCGAGGTAGCTGAACCCGAACTTGAGGTTACTACGGACACGGTACTTCCTACTGATAACGGAGGTACCGACGACGTCCACCCTCAAGTTATCCCGGTCCCGAAACCCAAACCAAAACCTGGAGTTGTTTTTGAACCTCCAGCTGTTCCCGTTGAAAATCCCGTTCCCAAACCTTCGATTCCTTATCCATCACGTTTACAAGATCAGAAGCTCCGCGAAAAAGCTAGTCACCAACTGGACAAATTTTTCCAAATCTTTAAAGAATTACATTTTGACATTAGCTTCGCGGATGCTCTTCTTCTGATGCCCAAGTTTGCATCAACAATCAAGACTTTGCTCAATAACAAGGAAAAACTCTTTGAGATGGCAAATACTCCATTAAACGAGAACTGCTCTGCGGTCTTGTTAAAACGGCTTCCTGAAAAGCTTGGAGATCCCGGAAAATTCCTCATTCCTTGCATTTTCCCGGGAATGGTTGAATGCTTTGCCTTGGCCGATCTTGGTGCAAGCATCAACCTGATGCCTCACTCAGTTTGGAAGAAACTTTCTCTTCCGGCACTTACTCCTACTTGCATGACTCTCGAGCTTGTAGATCGTTCTATATCTCGTCCCCTCGGCATTGCCGAAGATGTGTTTGTGAAAGTAGGAAAGTTCCATTTTCCGGACGACTTCGTGATTGTTGACTTCGATGCAGACACACGGGTTCCTCTCATTCTTGGGAGGGGATTCCTAAGAACGGGTCGTGCTCTGATCGATGTCTTTGAAGAAGAAATCACTCTA
>LBNU01028267.1:4632-32159 GCA_014162995.1 Artemisia annua | reverse complement strand
TAACGACCCGGGGAAACACTGTACTCCTCAGGATTTTATTGCATTGTGCTCTAGACTTTCAGGGTTTATTTGTTACGGTTAGTCATTCACAAGTGGCTAGCTCGTGTGACAATACCTGTTGGTTTTGAGACCAATCACCAATCCAAATAGAGTAAATTACACCGTTCGTCTCTGTGGTTTGCTCCAAATCACTACCGTAGTCCCTGATCTATTTTTTTTGCTTTTTTGATCCTTATGGTTTACATATTGCACGCTGTCAGTCCCTATCGCTAACTGTCGTTATCTTCTCCGTTAAGAGACAATTGTCAAGTGGCAACATTAGTCCATTAACCAAACGATCATTTGCAACGTTAGTCCTTTATACTAACGACCGTTACTAATTAACTCAAATTTTGGTTTTCTTAAAAAAATAATTTTCTACGCGGTTTTTATCGTTTTCGCCCGTTTTCATGCGTTTTCTTAGTTTTCGTCCGTTTTAAACGTTTTCGTGCGTCTTTATACGTTTTCATATGTTTTCCTTACGTTTTCGTGCGTCTTTATACGTTTTCATATGTTTTCCTTACGTTTTCATTCGTTTTTATATGTTTTCTTACGTTGTCATACGGTTTTATCTGTTTTTATACGTTTTTGTCTGTTTTTCCCCGTTTAATGCGTTTTCTTACGTTTTCGTCCGTTTTTATACGTTTTCGTCCATTTTTATACCTTTTATTCTGTCTTTATATGTCTTCGTCTGTTATTCTTACGTTTTCATGCGTTTTTAACTCAATGGTCAAGTGGCAACCTTAGTCCATTAACCAAACAATCATTTGCAACGTTAGTCCCTTATACCAACGACCATTTCTAATTAACTCAAATTTTGGTTTTTATTGGTTTCGCCCGTTTTCTTACGTTTTTGCCAGTTTTCATGCGTTTTCTTACATTTTCGTCCGTTTTTAAACGTTTTCATCCCTCTTTATACGTTTTCGTCTATTTTTCTTATGTTTTCATACATTTTATCCGTTTTTATACGTTTTCATACGGTTTTATCCATTTTTTATCTGTTTTTATACGTGTTCCTCCTATTTTTACACTTTTGTCCGTTTTTTCTTACTTTTTCATCTGTTTGTATACGCTTTCATCTGTTTTTATACGTTTTCATCCTTTTATATACGTTTTCATCTGTTTTATACGTTTTTCTTGCGTTTTATTCGTTTTTATCCGTTTTTATACGTTTTCATCATTTTATATACATTTTCTCTTGTTTTATTACGGTTTCTTATGGATGAAAGTGTATAAAAACATATGAAAATGGATAAAAATGGATAAAAACATATTGAAACGCAAGAAAAGTGTATTAAAACAGACAAAACGTATACAAAAGGACAAAAATGTATAAAACGGACAAAAACGTAAGAAAATGTATACAAACGTAAGAAAACGGGTGAAAACGTAAGAAAACGAGCGAAAACATATAAAAACGGATGAAACCATATAAAAACGGATGAAAACATAAGAAATACGGAGAAAAATGTAAAAAAACAGAGGAAACGTATAAATAAAAAAATGTAGAAAAATGGATAAAACCATATGACAACGTAAGAAAACGTATAAAAACGGATAAAAACGAAGGAAAACGTAAGAAAAATAGACGAAAACGTATATAGACAGACAAAAAAGTATAAAAATGGACGAAAACGTATAAAAACGGACGAAAACGTAAGAAATGCATGAAACGGGGAAAAACAGACAAAAACGTGTAAAAACGGATAGAACCGTATGACAACGTAAGAAAACGTATAAAAACGAATGAAAACATAAGAAAAACAGATGAAAACGTATAAAGATGGACGAAAACGTATAAAAACGGATGAAAACTAAGAAAACGCATGAAAACGGGCGAAAACGATAAAAACCGCGTAGAAAAGAATTTTTTTAAGAAAACCAAAATTTGAGTTAATTAGTAACGGTCGTTAGTATAAAGGACTAACGTTGCAAATGATCGTTTGGTTAATGGACTAATGTTGCCACTTGACAATTGTCTCTTAATGGAGAAGATAACGACAGTTAGCGATATGGACTGACAGCGTGCAATATGTAAACCATAAGGATCAAAAAAGCAAAAAAAATAGATCAGGGACTACGGTAGTGATTTGGAGCAAACCATAGGGACGAACGGTGTAATTTACTCATCCAAATAAAATATTTATCATTCCTGATTATCCAAATGAAGTCCTAAACGTTCATGTTCACCGACTCCTCGGAAGAAGAAGAAGAAGTTACTAGTTGGGACTTGATTTTTTTAGAAGAGCGATGGCGTTTATTAGGAATAGATGACTAGGTGCAAGACTAACGAGAAATGTCGTAAATAAAAATCGTTACAGTGCTTATGATCGTTTAGTCGCTGCCTATTTTAGTGTGCATCCAATGTTCAATGCATATACATTCCTAGAAAAGGTTCCGAATGAATCGAGAGCTATTCACATTTATAGTTGAAGAAGTAACTAATCATTCTGCTTTCTTTCGTGAGAATACTAATTGTACCGGAAGAGAAGACAATTCGGAATTGATGAAGTGCACCTCCGTAATTCGTCAATTGGCATACGACACCATTCATGAAGCCCTTGATGAATACTTTGTACGCTAAAAAACAGCTCGTTATTCTCTTGAAAAATTTTGTACGCCTATTATGGAAATTTTTGGAGCAGAGTATAAAACCCAATGTCGCTGATGTTGAAAAGCTATATACGTTTTACGAAGACAAGCACAGGTTTTCGGGAATGTTAGGAAGCATTGATTGTACAAATTGGGAGTGGTTTGGTTGTTCGAACGCATATAAAGGGGATATTGTAGACGTGATCATGGTCTAAATGCATTCATTTTGCTGGAATTTGTAGCGTCACAAGACTTATGGATATGTCATGCTTTTTTTGGTTTTTCTGGTGCGAATAACGACATCAACGTTATACATCAATCGCTTTATTCAACGGTCTCAACGCCAGAAGAGCACCAGAGATTCTATCTGTGGCTAGCGGCGTAACTTACGCATGGGTATATTTCCTTGTCGACAAGATATATCTAGAATGGGCGACACTTGTTTAAGTCGATTTCAGAGCCAGCCGGCGATGGCCACAAGCGAATATGGTATAAGCGAATGCATGAAGCGGCAAGGAAATATGTGAACAAGCGTTTGGTGTTTTGAAGAAAAAATGGGTTATATTAGCCAATCCCACTCGACCGATGATTATCGAAAAAATAAGTAATATGATGTATACATGCATCATATTACATAATATGATTCGAAAACACAAAGTGAAAGCGATATCTCCTAATTGGTATCCGGATGAAGCACATCAACCGGACGACCTCCTACGTGTAGGGAAACGGTTACACTTTTATTAATAAATCTAATAAAATTAACAGTATATAACTAACAAAAAAAATTAAATACAAACAGAATGTAAGCAGATAAACGATAATTAAATAAAACAAACTAATAAAAAGACTTACTAGATCACCAACGGAGATCAGCAACGAAGCACTAAAAGCCGAGGCACGTGTTTAACATGCTTCCCTTAAAACAGATTCGCCGTCTGTTTCCCAAAGTACAACAGCCAAAACAGTACGTTGTACTGTCGGACTTAACTAAACTGCCAGGAATTTAATCTTAAGAGATGCGTATTCCTTATGTTGGAAATCAATAATACTTATCATAATCAATCTCTTGTTGTCTCTTATCATAACAAACTTATCATCTTGATGTCTCTCATCATGAAGGATATCATCATTTAGTTGTCTCTCATCATGGACAACTATATCATCTGGTCTAGATGAACATCCATTTTCCTCGGATAAATAAGGAAACACAATTTCAAACAATGAAAGTTTTCCTTGATTACATTATCGTATCTTTGTAGTTTGTATATATTCAGATTTTCTAAATCATATCCAAATAAATGATAAGTACTACTGTAATGAGCATATCACAAAATATGCAATCCACAATTTTAGATCCAATATTTTGAATCTTGGGTGTCGATACAGATAGACACCCCCCCACATTCGTAAGTATTTATAGGATGGTTTTCTTACCATCCATAGTTCATAGAACTAACATCTTTTCCTTACAAGGGATCTTATCTAAAAGATAAGTAGCTGATAGAATCGCTTTCCCCCACATGCCACGGCTTAAACCAGGACTTTAATAACATGGCATAACCATATCTTTCAAGGCACGGTTCTTTTCATTCAACAGTTCTGTTGAGGCGTATAAGGAGCAATTAATTTGTGTCTTATTCCAATGTTTAACACATACATTTGGAAATGGAGACACATATTCACCTCCGATATCACTTCGAACCACCTTGTTTTCGATAATAAGTTGATTCTAAACTTATTTGTATAGATCAATCTTGTCTATATCCATACTCTCAAGTAAGTATAAATAGCAATATTTTGTACTACCATCAACAATTACGATGCAGTACTCGCTAATTGCTACCTTAGTAGGTACCGATTCCAAATCACATAAAACCTCGTGAATCAAGGGTTCGGTTAATTTTTGGTCAACCGAGTGAAAAGACAATCTTGTCAATTTGGCTTCAACACAAGTTTCACTTTGTAATCCGTGTTCGTTTATTTAATTAAATAACGTATTGAGTTAAATTAACATATCCGAGTTGGCCATGCTATACATTTAAAGAATCAAATAAGCTGAATTCATACTAATTTTAATTAAAACAACCATTAAAAAAAATATTAGATTCAGCTTAAATATTTAATGAAGGGCATAACCCGTACCGATCAAAATTTTGTTCAATATTAACTCAATTTTATTTGATTAAAATAAAAAAATAAAAAAACCAACTTTATTAAGCAACCATCCAGACACAAGATTCCTACGAATCTCTGGCACATACAACGTGATGGTTCACTTAAGCTCTTTACCACATGTGAATTTCCACATCACATTTCTTTTCGCTTGCTATTAGCAGTTGTAGAGTTGCCCACAAATTGCATCTCTCCATTTTCGCCTGCTTTGAAAGAGTTAACCAAACTCTTATTATCATACTCATCACATGATGCCCAAGTGCTAATCTACCATTATCTAAGGTAGGATCCCGCCTTGGCAATAATTTTCATGTCATTTAGGCCATTTAACCCATAGTTATGGCACATAAAATCTGAATGCTTTAAAGCATCTACCGTATACATAACTCGAGTATCGGTCTCCCTTTCATCAAGTTCGGGAGCAAATCCATTAGATGTCACTCGTGACATTCCAAACATTCTGTTAATACGAGATTCCGTTATTAGTCTAAAATTAAATTTGGAATAATTCACAACTTGCTATATCACAAAGTGTTTCTTAACAAAATGATTACATCGAATTTTGTTTAAAACACTACTGTTTTGTAAGATCCATTATACAAAACCGCTTTTAAAGAAGTCTTCGATTGAAACAATTAAACAATATCGCATATTACATAATGTTTTTAAACAAAAAACAAATTTGTAATATGATTTGGTCAATCTTCTTTAAGAATATCTTAATAGGTTTAAATTCTACAATGAAACTCGACAAGGTTTCAAAATAGATTTAGTCTTATAAAGAAACTCAGCAAGGTTTCTAAATATATTCCATAAAGACTCAAGAACTTTATTTAGTTTATAATTAAACTCAACCTGGTTTAAATAAGCTAAACAAGTTAAACAAACTTTTCTACCAATTTGGTAGAAATATTGTAAATAATCTGATATATGATAACATCTTGTATATTTATCAGATTTTGTTTCAAACAAACTCATCTTGGTTTCAATGAACACGTTTTAGTAATCTAATAAAATAACAACTAGTATTTTATGAGATTTGTTTCAAAGAAACTCCACTTGGTTTCAATGAATCTGATTTCATCATGATTTGAAACCATGTTAGTAATCGGCGCACCAATTACATTCACAAGATTCACTAGGGTTACAAATTATGTTACTATCAGTTAACTTGGGAATATTAAAACACAACAACTGTTAAAACAATATGGTATCTAATAAACTCGACATGGTTTATATAAACTTGTACCAAATTTGATTCAAAGAAACACAATCTTGGTTTCAATAAATCAAGATTCAAACAATAACATACGTAATAAACAAACAAAAAAAATCAGTTTGAAAAGAAACTCATCATGGTTTCAATATAAACTGATTCAATAAACTGTTTTAAAATCGTTTATCAATCTGTTATACCAAATCTGTTAGTTAAAATTCTGTTTAGTTATAAAACTGATTTTCAAAGAAACACAATCTTGGTTTCAGCAGAAAAACAGTTTGTATAAAATCTGTTAATTAAATTAATCCGATTTAATAAAAGTGTTTTAATTCTGTTACACAGAATCTGTTTTAAGATTGTAGGGAAACGGTTACACTTTTATTAATAAATCTAATAAAATTAACAGTATATAAATAACAAAAAAAATTAAATACAAACAGAATGTAAGCAGATAAACGATAATTAAATAAAACAATAAACTAATAAAAAGACTTACTAGATCACCAATGGAGATCAGCAACGAAGCACTAAAAGCCGTGGCACGTGTTTAACACGCTTCCCTTAAAACAGATTCGTCGTCTGTTTCCCAAGGTACAACAGCCAAAACAGTAAGTTGTATTGTCAGACTTAACTAAACTGCCAGGAATTTCATCTTAAGAGATGCGTATTCCTTATGTTGGAAATCCATAATACTTATTGATTTGATGTGTGTAAAACCTATGGAATTAGGGCGTCTATTTATACACAATAGACTCCACCCTAGTTTACTCTTCCTACCGATGTGGGATAGAAAGTAAACTATTTTTCCACTTTAGTCATGGTACCAAATGACTAACTTTGAGACCGGATATCTCATTCACATCAACTCTATTTTGGACACACAAAGGCTCATTGCGAAGCTCTCTTCGAGGAGAACGCAAACCTACAAACTATTACTTATATATATGATATATACATATAAATAATTGGGTCCAAAGTTGGTCAAAAGTCATTTTTGCCAACCAATTTTCCAATACTATGATCCCATGAATCAACGCTACAAGTTATCCAACAACTTAAATAGGCATAAACGCATCAAAACCTTTGTGCCGATTTGGTCGAACACTTTTCCCAAAGTATTATAAGTTTTTAATATTTGTGATGTTTTTTATTTTTAACCTAACGTTTTTATTTTTAATTTTCATTTTTTTTAAATGTAATGCTTTTAATTCATAAATTGAAAGTTTAATTTAGTTTTTAATAAACTTATTAGAAAAATAGAGTGAAAAAAGTTGAAGGGTGAAAATTGCAGCGAGTGTTGTATATATCGTCTATCTACCTTTGCTAAACGCCCAACTGAAAAGAATCAAATTGAAAAGAACAAGCAACAACTAGTGGGCATTTCTGTCTGTTCACGAGTATAGCGGTCAAATGGATTCAATCCACGTAAAAGAAATGTCAGTTTTTAAAATATAAAATTTCTTCATTTCTATTCTACTTATTTTTCTTTACATCATAAAAGTGATAAAACCCTTCTCAAGAAAAATTACTTGCAACTTTGTAAGGTGCTTTGGCTTTGCACATATTATTTTCTTTTATCAACAATTATACAAACAAGCGATACAAAATATAGAGGAAAATGTTATTTAATAAATATCAAGTTTTATCATTATTTCGGTAAACTCATTTATATTTTAGGGATTAATTTCACATATCACACTACTTTCATGGTTAATTTTATATATACCAAAAATGCAAGTATTGAATACATAATGTACAATGTTTTTAATTTTATTACAGTTATTACTTAAGTTTCAAAACTGTTTCTTAAAAGTTAATTAAGTTTTTTTCCAATTGCAAAACCACTCAAATGATCATCTAACTTTAATAAACTTTATATGAAATTGATTAACGAAGTAACTTTTAGTGTTATCTTTAAAATGTTAAGACATGCATCAATTACATGTATATTCAATAGTAATCACGTCCTGAATTTAACTTCTTCCAACTAATTTATATACCACAAAAGAATAGCCAAATTAAATACTTTTTGTTCCTTTTTTTATATAAATGTTCAAAATTTTCATAATATTAGAACAACATTTAAACTTAAATGATTTATGTTGTGAAAATAAATTTTGAATAACTTTAGGAAAACCAAAGGAAAACTTGAGTGATTTTGTGACTAAAACAAAGCCTAAGTAACTAGATGGAAAATCTTGAAAATCAATTATTATTTCATGAATTTCACCTTAAATATAAATAACTATCTAATGTCAAAAAATATTGTGTATCAAGAAAAACAAGTAAAAAAAGATATGAGTGCAAACCAATCACCATACACTTATGTTAAAAATATCTTAAAAGAGCAATTTACCATTCAATATATATTAAAAGAATTCATTTGTCACTCATTTTCCAATCCACCTTTATTTGTCACTTAAAATCATAATGAGTGTGTATATGCCAAAGAACTTTGCCAAAGATGTATTTTTTGGGACTTTAGGGGAAGAATATTTCGCGAGTTTTGAGAAATATCTCGCTAAGTTCATGCCATGATAAATACGATAAAACTGACACTTATCTTTTGAAAGATACATTTTAGGTGAAATTACAAACTTTTAATGGTACTTACATGTTGCTTATGTAGTTGCAAATATACACAAATAAACCTTTGATTTTTACGTAGAAAGAATGATTAGCAGATTAGGCGTGACAAGCATATACAATGTCATAATTCCGTTAGAGTGCAAATATCATATATGATAGAGAAATGATTTAGATGCCTAAAAATATGACTAATTGTATGCTTAAATTGATGTGTCAATTGTTTATTGATAGAGAAATGATTTCAATGCTCTATATGATATGTATCTGTTCCTCAATAGCATATAACATGACAGATGATTGCTCAACAGTCTTGGTTCCAAAAACCCAAAATTGTTGCACCTGCTATTTAAATTAACCTGGAATAATTAAAGCTTTTACGTACATGTGTCCTACTACAAATAAATAGAAATTTATATCAAGGTGGATTTACATCTTTTATTTATTTATTTATTTATTTATTTGTTTGTTTATTTATTTATTATTATTATTATTATTATTTTATTTTATTTTATTTTTTATTTTTAAGAGTTTTCAACAATAGCAACTCACTAGTTTTATTATAGAAATATAGGATTTAAATTGCTTTTTAAATTGTACGATACCATGTTAGAATTTATAGTATTTTCGTAAATTCTAATCAAACGAATTTGCTCATTTTTGTTACAAGGTCTATGTGCGTAAAAGAAAATAAGATATTTTGAATTGTTTCAAAACAAAAGTATGTTCTCATTCAGAAATCAAACATGAAGGCCGGACATAATCCTAGACACTTTGCTAACATATGAATGATAAGTGACAAATAAAGGTTGATGAAAAAATTAGTTGCAAAATAACTCCACTGTTATATTTTGAATTACAAGTTTGCTCTTTAAACCTTAAAAGTAAAACCAAATTGTTGAACACACTAAAGTAATGGTTATTAACCAACAATTGTTTTTTGTGCTTCAATTTAATAAATAAAGCACAATTGATTCCCTTATTGTATTAAGTTTTATTTTTACGTTTGAATTAGAGTATTAAGGTGAACGCATGAGTTTGGTGTTTAAAGGACAATTGAATAACGTAACATAGTGACTCGGCATACAGATGTATGTTAGTCTGGGTATATAATCAATCATACATGATTTTAGAAAGATGGGAAATTTTTGATATGATTTAATTATGTTAAGTCGTTAAGTCCAGTCTGACTATAAAACTAAATAAAAAAATGTCGAGTTTACTATCATGTCATCATACTAAATCAATATATCACATCACTTAATGAATGTTCTTTGTTTAATTTATGTTTATTTCAATAGGTTTTTTTGTTGTGCTTAAGATTAACATTTAAACTCAGGATTTATATCTTTATACACTAACTCAAACAGAAAACGGCGATGTAAAGATATATTATCACAAAATGGTAATCGTAAAAAAAATTTGCTTACCAAATACTCCGTATAAATATTGATATAAATATACGAGTACTATTCGAGCGTGTTCTGATTTTTACTTTATTGTCTTAATTGAGAAAACTTCTTAATTTGCTAAATTAGTGTGAGCTTGTTTATTACTGACTTATTCTAGAAAATGACTTAATAATAAAATGCCGAGCGTGAATTTTTTATGATTAAATCACTTACGTTTATATAACTATTTTGTTCATATACTTACTCAACATACAAAGCAAATATTTCCTCCGTCCCAAAATTATTGTCCAATTTGAATTTTTAAAGTCAAACTGGTTCAACTTTGACTATAAATATATATTTTTTATTATATAATACTTGATGAAAAATTATACCATTGAAAAGTACACTTAAAACCCAATCCATTTATATATTTTGCATCAAATATTATATAACACCCACAAAAATATTTAAGGTCAAAGTTGAAGAAGAAAGACTAAAAAAGTCAATGATGGACAATAAATTTGGAACGGAGGGAGTAACAAAATATATCTACAAAAAAACATCATATATTTAACAAGATAGGTTGATGACATGGAATAGTAACAAGGATATGAAGTGCTCATTATGCAACAAGACTAATGACTCTCACAGGCATCTATTTTTTGAATGTGAATTTTCAAAATGGATATGGGAGGAGATGAAAAGGAAAATGGATAACAATGATATACCTACTGTATGGGAAAATGTGATTGAGTACTACATACACAGTCCAAACAACAATTCAATTAGAAGTGTGCTACAGAGAATTATCCTTGCAACCACAGTCTATTACATTTGGAAAGAAAGAAACTCAAGATTGTTCACAGGTGATAAACAGAATGAAGAGGTTGTGATGAAGATTATTATAGAAAGTGTCAGAATACAACTACTTGGATTAAAAGTAAAAAAGACTACTAATGTGGAGAAAGTTGCTAGAAAGTGGATGGTTGAAATGACAGTATGCAATACTGAGTGTTTGGGATAAGAGTAAGATTGTGTTGGTAAATGAATAAGTAGGTGTTAAGGGGTGTTTGGAATAGGAGGGTATTACTATGTTACTGAGAATTAGGGAGTGTTTGGAGATTATTTTGACAGAAGCAATAGTTACTTGATTGCTATCTTCTATATTCAGGCCATTACAACTGTGAAGCACCTTGTACCTTGGAGTTCTAATTGTGTAACTGTACCTACTATATCATCATATCCTCTTCTAGTTTGGCCCTGGGGGGAAATTAGTAAGCTATAATGACTATGTAGGAGGTCTATCACAATATGAATGTACCATAAAGTAGGGCTTCCTTTTGTGTAGGGTAAATGGTCTTGGAGGGGAGTGTAAGTAGTGTGGAATTGAGAGTGGTGAAAGATGACACTTCATGGTCCATGCTTTACATCCCACAGGAGGTATGGTTGGTCCTCACTGGAGGAGTGTGTTCCTAGTTATATGAAGCCATTCTTATAGATAGAAATGTAGTATAACTAGCAGAGCCATTCAGTGGAGGGGTTATAGGTGCCTAGTGAAGCCATTAACCCTACTTGCTGTGTTTTACTGGGTGCTGGATGAGTGAGCATGACAAGAGGGTAAGATGGAAATGTAGCTAGATGGTGGATGCAATTAAAGTGAATTTTGGAATTTGAATGGTAAAGATCAATGCTCTGTTCTATACTCTGTTTTCTGTCAGAGTTTAGTAGCATCAGACATGTATTGTAGGCATTATCAAATATCGGATACTATGTTGTATTGATGTATCAGGAGAGGGGAATGCCCCAAACCTTGAATTTTATGCTTATGATGTATAAATATTTTGAGATGATTAATATAATTCACTTTGACAAAAAAAAAAAAAAAAAGAAAAATGAAAACTTAAAAAAAAAATCATATTTAACAAAACTAATTAAAATTAAAATTGTTTACTACAAATAAGATATATTTAAGAGAACTAGAAAGATATTGTTGTATTAAAAAAGGTAAAATAAATAATGACAGAATGGCCAAAGCAAATGATTACGTTTTCTTTGTAAGAAGAAGAAATAGAGAAAAAAACTTAAAACAAAAACTCTAGAGAGAGAGAGAGAGGAGAGAGAGATAAACCAAACCAAAAAAACAGATCAAAAATATCATCTCCGATCTCTATGAGACGAACCCCCAAACCCACCGTCATCGGGTCATCTGATCATGACCCGATGACGGTAACTCACGAGCCCCGGTATCGCGGCGTAAGAAAGCGCCCCTGGGGCCGTTACGCCGCAGAGATCCGGGACCCGTCTAAAAAGTCACGCGTCTGGCTAGGCACCTTCAACACCGCTGAAGACGCCGCACGCGCCTACGACACCGCCGCACGCGCCCTCACTGGCCCTAAAGCCAAGACCAATTTCCCACTTTTACCAATACCCATGTCCCAAAACACCTCTCACGCGCCTTCACGCGCCGCCACGCCCCGACCCACCACCAGTAGTTTAAGCAGCACCGTGGAGTCCGCGAGCTGGTCACGACGGGCGTCGGAGTCTCCGGTGGTGGTTTGTGATGATGGGGATTGCCGGAGTAACTGTGATTCGTCATCTACGGTTGTTGATGATGTTTCGGGTGAAGTTGGGTCGGTGTCGAATAAAGCGGTTTTGTTCGATTTGAATCTTCCGCCTGTTGGGGATGAAATCGGGTTTTTTTCGAGCTTAAATGATAACGATAACGATAATGATAATGATCCGATTACTACACTTTGTTTGTGAACTTGTTGTATTTTTCATTAATGATTATGATGAAGTTTTAGTGTAATCATAAAATTTGTATGTATAATTTCAATGACAAAGTTTTAATACAAATGAGATTGTGATTTTGAGTTATGTTTGTTTCTTGATCCAATGTTGTTGTTTGTCTCTATAAACATTTGGAATTTGTAACTTGTGATGTGATTTGATCAAAGCTCCGTGTTAGTATCTAGTACGAAACTGTAATCTAGTTAACACGCGGGTAAACAACGATAACCTGCAAAAATAAACACCTAGCTTTGGCGTTTGATGCTATTAAGTGGCAGTGTATTTCTAGTTGTGTGATACAAATACTGGATGTATAGAAATTGAATCCCAAAGATTGTGCCAGTATGTTAATTATTCGCGCATCAAACATCAAAGTGCAAGTTAACAGGCTCTAAAGAGAGAATAGTCAAAATTAGCTTACGCGCTAAATCTCTTCCTCAATCTAACCTTAAGCCGTTACCAAGAAAGGTGGAATGAATACGGATATGGACATGAGAGTAATAGATTGCTGATATTAGAGGAATCATATCATCAATCTAAAGTTAAACCGTTACCAAGGGTAGAAATGTGGAATGAATTTGAGTAAGATTATCAGACGCCGCTACTGAAGGACATATGCAATGTCTTCTTTACGCGTCATACGTTGCGCCTTTGAGATTACAAGTTCCCTGTGTAATGAACATTGTGTTTGAAGTTTGAACTTACTATTCGCAAGGATCAAATGAGAAGAATCCTTAAAATAAGAAGGATGAGAAATAACTATAATTACACATTAGAGATGCATCAATTTGAATTAGATGCATCCCTAATCTTGTAGATGCATCATAATATATTTTCTAGCTAAAAATTAGATGCATATACATATATTAGATGCATTTCATCAAGTTAGATGAATCCTATGTATTTTTCGTCATCTACGGGTCAAATTTGTTGCTAGTACTACCTTGCATCGTTTCCACTTCAAAATCACTTTCGAAACTAATTGTGGTGCATCTAAATGAATAGAGATGCATCGAATTCAAGTCGATGCATCTCAAATATGCCATTATAATCATTTCTCATTCTTCTCATTTTAAGATTTCTTCTCACTGAATCCTTACCCTTAAGTATTAACATAATTTAGTAGATGATAATGATTCAGACTCATGTTATAGGATGTGGATGGCTAAAGAAAAAGAGGGGTAAAAGTCCACCATTTAGCAGATCATAATACATTCTTCTCCTTGTTAAACCATGTTGATTAAAAAGGATAGTTACAAAGCAATTGTTAATTAATATGAAGGGAATGTGTTTGTTGATTTGGAGTTGGTATGAGGATGCAAGAAAATGCATAAGTCCATAACAACTACTATTATTCTGAAACTTGATTCCACCAAACTTGAACAATGATTTTATATATTTGTTTATGGTTTAAGAGTTTTAGTTTATGGATAATAAAAATACAAAAATCAAGCTCTTAGCATAGACATGTCTAAACAAAAGATTTGGATAGATTCTATAATAACAAAGTTTAAATATAAACAATTATCGGGAGAAAATTACTTATCAGTAAATTTAAAATTATTACTTTAATACTTAGACTCTAATTGTACACATTGTATAAGTAAAAACTAAAATCGATTTTAATGAAATATTAAAATAATGTAAATCTCTTTACGTAACACCCCGATTCCTGCAGCGGAGCACGAGTAAAAAAGTTCTCGTTTTAGTTAAGCATGCCTTGTAACTTTGTAAGTACCAAATATTGTCTTCTGTTCAACTTGCATTATGTAGAAACATGAAGCAACTAGTAAGTATAACTGTATAAGGATTGTAATTTGATTATTGAAGATTGAGATAAGTTAAAAGAAAGAGGAGATAACCATAAAGTTGGCCCAGTGGGTTGTGACTTGAACTTGTGTTTCAAAATTGATGAAATAGACACACATTATCTCATAGGGTCAATTAAATACTAAATAAAACTTTCATATTTATCTAAAACATACTTAAACATATTAGAGCAGTGTTTAGTCTTCCAAGTAAACTCTATTCATTTCATTATGATTAAAATTTAAAAATTTTAAGCTCGTAAGTAGTATATAGCGTTCAAAATATCAGATAAAATATTTTAAACTATATATTTATTGTCCATTTAAACTATCCATCTAATGGTTTGATGATTGAACACACAAAAGTTTGAGTATCAAATTAAAGTTTCTTTTCTTTCTAGTATCCGTATCATTATTCAAACTCATAGAAGTTGTACATCACATTATTTTTTTAAAAATTTATTTATAAAAAAATTTAATTTATTTTTTTTTAAATTTATTTTTTATAAAAATTATGTAAAAAAATTATTTTTTCTAAATAACAATTCTAAAAAAAATATATTTTCAAAAAAAATATTTTTTTTTAATTATTTTTTTAAAAAAAATTATTTTTAAAAGAAAAATATTTATTTTGTTAAAAAAAATAAAAATAAAAATAAAAACCGTCAATTCTCCAAATTCTCCACAAAAATTATGGAAATGGGAGTAACCAAATTACACTACCCAATTCTCTCCAACTCTCCACTAATTTCTCCTCAATTCTCTACTTTTTTTAATTCTCTCTACCAAACAAGAGAATTTCATGAAATTCCATTTCTCTCATTTCTTTTCTCTCTACCAAACGCACCCTTAAAGGGAAATGATATCTACATATATATAGTTTTACTTTGCACATATAATTTATTGCATTGAATGTTTGTCCTCACATATCAATTTTATGTATACAAAGTAAAACTTTATGTGTAGATATCATTTCCCGACATTAAATTGGTTAACAATGTATCAGTATTAAAATAAAACTTGTTTTGAAAATTTTATTATTATTATTATTATTATTATTATTACAAGTGTCACACTCTACCTCTTTCTTATGCTAGGTTCTCAAGTTTTTGTAGTAAACAAATAGAAAATATACATTTTCAGCTCAGGAGAAAACATTTTATTTAAATCAACAAAATTACATTTTTTTCAGTCATTTTTTTCTCCTTAAATAATACTTATGAATACAACTTTTTTTTTTTTTGTTTTTCTACATTTTCTTTTATTTCATTCATTAAATGATACTCACGTACACAGCCTTTTTTGTTTTTCTTCATTTTCTTTTTTTCCTTCTTTCGAAAACACGTGTTAAATAGAAACCACTATTTAGATACCAATTTCCTAATTTATTCTTGGAGTTAATTTTGCTATTTGTTGCATCAAAATGTATAACCATAATTTTGATTAAAATCATATCTAGCTTCATTTACAAATGTTTTCTCTAAACAGTTTTAACACAAACCAAACACTCCTCAAATGAAAAAAAAAGTTTTACCCAAACACCCTGTAGAAGTTTCTAAAACCTCATTGCCCATCTTTCTTGCGTGGGGGGAACAAAAACTCCATCAAACACCCAAAACCCAAATCCTAAAACCCAATAAAGTTTTTACCTTTATAATAAATATGCAGGGTTTAAGGAGGGGTTCTTCTGTTTTAAAACGTTTCTCAGTTCCTCAAATCAGAAAAAAGGTTTCTAATTCATGGTCTGCTGTTGAAGATNTTATTTATTTATTTATTTATTTATTTATTTATTATATGTTTTTTGATTTGGTGGTATTGGTTTTGTAGGATACATTTGAGAGGCATAAAATTGTGTTTACAGTATTAACTTCTGTGGCATCTATTGGCACTGCTTGGGCTGGTATGTTTATTTTCTTCGATATTAAATGTATAAATTCTAGTGTCAATTTAGTCATTAAACTTAGTAGAGCCCGGCGTTTTTGTCTTTAAAATGGCAACCTAAGTCATTATAGAATTCCTCGTAGATGAAAGCGAACCATTTTCCCTAGTTTGATGAGTAGTTGGTAAGATGAGGTGTATAATGACATGTGAAACAAGATCATACGTTTGTCATTGTACAATGCATAGAAACACACACTCTTGCCGGAGGTCTTTCTTGAGTAGTCCCTTTACCCTCGTGTAGGGGTGTGAATTCCCCGCTCAGGTGGGATTGGGTATTGTTGTTGTTGTGTACAATGCATAGAAAAGGGAGTATTTTCCTAGGTTTATATGCTAATGACTAGGTTGGTATGGTTACTTTTACAATGACAAATGTGAAACAGTGAAGAGCAAATGTAGTCGTGGTACGAATTGTAAAAAATGATGAAATTGGAGTAATTTTCTAGATTATTGATTAGTTTAGTCTGCATTGAAGAAGGCATGTTGCTATTATATGACAGTAGTCCTTCTGCTTCGGTCATAGTTCATAAGTGTTTTTATCTTGCGGCTATATTGGTGTTGAGAAGAAATGTTATTATTAATAGAACAATGCTCAGAAGAAATGCTGCTGACACATTTAGTTTTTGAAACAAATCCATATGAATGAGGAGAATTCGATTTAAGTTACTTTTGATCACTAGATAACTTGCTGTGAAACTTTCAATTTACAAGCATTTAAATTATAGCGAGAATACCTGTTTAGTTGTCTGATTAGATGGTTGGGGATTTGAGTTTGCAACAACTTACCCTTTGAGTTCTTTTTAAAAGTTACAGATATAAACTAGAGCTTGTGATTTTCTTTCTGTTATGAATTAAGCATCATTTTTAAGTACCGCTCTACTAATCTAGAAGAAAGTTATTTGTTTGCTCTATTTATCTTTTAATATGATTAGATATATTGAAAACATATTGCATAGCCATGAATAACAATCTGAATTATATGCAAAAGTTTTCAAAATATTGCACTTCTGCCATGATTTTGTTAAATGTTTGCAATGCGAACAAGAAAAATTCTCACTACATGTAAACCCTTATATAGCTCTTTTTTGGGTTATCCTTGGTTTCCGACATTTTGGCCGACTAATCCACGGGGATTGAGCCCATCCCTGCACATGCTCAAACCGGGTAAAGCCCTCCCCTTTTGGCAGCCTACTCGAAAGCCTATGGATGCACGTGCTGACTTGCATATCTTGGGAATAAGGTTGTGGCCTGAAATATAAAAATAAAAACTGCTATTGCAGATCACGTAAACTCTTTATTTTGTTAAGGTAATGCATTACGTATTAGATCCTTTGATGAGGGATATCAATGGATTTGTGTCAGTTTTTTTTCACATGAAACCATACAAATAACTTCAATTACTACTTGAGATGCTTCTATGGTTGTTTCTCTAGATTATGTTTCTCTTGGGTTTTATTTTGGGTGGAACGTTTGTTATATTATAATTTTGTACCTTTTTTTTTTTTTTTTTTTTAGCTCAACCTAATATTTGACGATGATGCAGGCTATACAATACGCCACCTTCATGAGACAAAAGTTGAACAAAGGCTTGACTCGATTGAGAATGCTGTTAGTATTCTTTCTTTTTTTGTTCTCTCTCATTTTCTTGCAAATATTGATCCTCTTTATGAGGATCTCTGTCTACAAAATCTGTTGGGGTTTTTTGGATGTACATTTTTCAAAATGTTGTTGCAGCTTTATGAATTGCAATCAAAACATTATATTAATTTTTTTTGCCCTACTCAGTAGAAACTCAGAATCAGTCTTATGATTATTAAGTATCATATACGCATTCTTGCAGATGAAAAAAAATTATGATCTCGAAGGTAAGGAATTCAAAAAGCTGGTTGGTACCGGTAGTTCTAGCGCTGCAGCCTGTGTTGCAACTGCTGGGGTTGCTTTAATTATCGGGTTTGTTTCTTTTCTTACTTTTATTGATTGCATAAAAGTTTCCAAATCATACTAAAGTTTTGTACATGCAAAGTCCAAAATTGCATTAGATTCTTCAAAAGATCTTAACTGAAGTTAACAAGGTCCAAACGCCCCTTTTCCAAAAAAAAACATGGTCCAAAGACATTTGAAATTGATAGTCTTTTCATAAATACATACATATTAACTAAGGTTTTGATCTGCAGGTACGGTTTGGGTTGGAGAGGTGGCAGATCGTATGCACACCGTAAATTCAAAAGGGAACAGATGAAACTGTTGGGTCAAGATAAACCGAAAAGGTGGCAGTTGAAGTTCCTAAAACGTCCAATACTTCGCTTTAGGAAGTCAAATGCTACGGTCAAAGCTTCAGAAACTGTTGAAAGATCCATCCCGACTGCACATAATCAGAGAGAAGCAAATCCTGCTTGAAATGTGGAAAATGTCCAGGAAGTATCATATGAAATCAGTCTAAAGCATATATGTACATGCTTGATCTCGGTTTTGGAACTACTTATTACTATTAACCTCGAAAAAAAAGGTTTAATTGATTTAGATTAAATAATTTTTTTAGTTACTATATAAGGGCCAACGGTGAAATCGCTTACCTCGCCAATTGTAGACTGATTCAAGGATCCATTGGTGTCAACTGACCCGGATCGTTGTTCATTTTAATATTTTTCAAACTGTGCTCAGAGTTAATGACAGATAAGCTTGTAACTGAACAACATTAACTAAAATTTTTGCTGCAGCTTATAGATTATATATTTTAGAAGGTATTTCAACGAAGATTCTAAATCAACTGTTGCAGAAAACTACAAATGACATAAGTAGCTAAAATGCAACCTAAACATACGTGGAGGAAAGCCAGGGAACATTTTACAATTTACATAATAAAAAACAGAACTTTCAAATGGATGCTGGATTGTGGTCAAGAAATAGAGGGCATCATATGCTTTAGTCAACATTCATGATGTTGCAGTGACATAACATTACTAAATAAAGTAGTAGCAATACATTAGAGGGCTTCTTGTTGATAAATCAGCTAACAAGTATTTTTTTAGGCCCAGTTTCCTTCTTTAGAGTTTCATCCAAAACAGTTAAACTAAACATTAATATCATCACGACGTCACCAAACAAGCTCGGACAAAACAGAAACATGTAACAAAGCTCTGACCTACCAAACCAAGCACTTTTGCAGCATGCATGGCCTAAGAAACTGAACACTTTAAACCTATAGAGCAGAGCGCACCAGAATGACTTCTTTAGACCGGATTCAACCAGCCGCAAAAAATAACTAATAATCATTTGTGACGAAAAGAGAACAAAGATGCCATAGAATAGAGAAAATTTTCCTTTAGTTATTGTACAACATGAGGGTATATTATATACAATTGAAAACAAACAACTATATCTCTTCTTTTGTAGGTTAAATGTGGGAACAAATTCCCGATAATCTATGGAGCAAAAGCTAATTACAGAACTCCTAAAAACTGATATTTTCGATTCTCCACAGGCATTCTTTCCTTAGGGGTGAATCTGTAAATATTGCTCTAATAAAGTCACTCACCTGAAACATATATGGAACAGTATTAATTCAACAACTGAAAAATGATATGCAGCAGATGTCTTTTGAGTAAATGTTCCAAGGAAATAAGAATACCTCTAACGAAGTATAACCGTGTTTCGCCAGCTCCCCACTTTCCCAAGATGCAGTAATGGATTTCAGAGGCATGTCCAGCATATCTGTTGATTTGTTACAATTAAAGAATTAATTCATGATATCTAATCTAATTTGGAAAAAGGCAAAGATTCTATGAAGGCCAAAAAAAGCAAATGAGATTTAATCTAAGTAACAATATGAAAAAATGATGTGTTTAAGTTGAGCTTTTTTACCTGCAAGTATGCGCAGTCGTGGGAGTGATGGTATGAGGTCATCAATAGAGCCTGACGATGCCTTTTGTGGTTTCGTTGTGTCATTAATAGCAACCAAAGATTCCAATAAAGAAGAAAGGTTTTCTAGCAGCATATGAATCAGTCTTTGGATCTGAATTACCAATGTATTAGCCCAAGTTTAAGCATATTGCATAAAAAGGTAACCAAATGTAGTTTAATTTTTCTTATGTCTAGTGACACTTTAATTGCACTCATAAAAAGGCTCAAACTTCTAATACTTTTGAGGTAGATATCTGGCTAGGTTACTAGGTCAAAACGATGACACGGATGCAGACATTTTAGTAACTTCGACGATGCTCGAACTTCTAAAACTTTCGATTTAGATATCTGGCCTGGTTATTAGGTCAAAACGATGACATGGATGCAGATCTTTGAGAAACTTTGATTATACTGATATTTTTTTCTGACATTGCATGCCTGTAAACTTAATAGACAGCCCAAAAAGAAAACATCTTGGAAGTTTGAGTCGTCTTACGTGAAAGTAAAGCTTGCTACCCACAAAGAGATATTAGGGCAAAGATCTAAATCATCTCGTGTAATTTGCCTAATTTCTCCTTAAAAGAAGAAAACGTGAAAAGAAAAAAAGAAAAAAACATTGATAATTTATCTATTATGGCAAATACGCACCTGTAATGTTTCTTCTGCTGCAATGTCATCTAGAAGAAGAATGTCTTTGGTCATTCTGGAGCATACAGCCTCCAAGACCATGCACATGCTTCCTTTATAGGTCAAGGGTAGTAGCAGTGGCTCCCATATTATGTGCACTTTCTCAAGAATGAAAGCCACCTGTAGATTTTGTTATCTCACATTCTCACGTAAGAGAAGTAAAAACTGTGAATGTCACATATGAAGGAGGAAGGGCACGTAGATTTTACCTGATCAATGCTGAACTTTGCAGATTCATATCGCTTTGGTTGATGGGTATTCTGAAATCCATCGGCACCATCTATGGCCTGGTGACATTTTTGACAGTAAAAATGTTAACAAGCATTACTTCAGACTGTTAAAAGGTAAGATATATGGTACAGATTTAAGAAAATTACCTCCATCAGATTATGCTTAACAAGCTGTATTTGTCTTTGTAATATCTCTTCTGCCATCAACTTATATCTTACACCCAAATCAATAAATACAGCTCCCTTCACGGAAGTTGGGAAGTCTGATTGATACTGAAACAATAAAATGAAAAAGTTACCATCAAAGTAAACCAAGCAATATTCCACCAGAAGCAACAAAAGTATATGGAATAATAAGTAAAATAAAATCATGCAAGCAATCAGCATCAACAAAAGCTTCCCTAATCTTTTATATAATAAAACAAAACCCCAAGTGGGGACTTTTCCATTTCAAAAAAACTAAACCATACCTTATTTAGTAATAATATTATTTAGAAAAAAAGATTATTTTCTTATTAGATAATATTTTATATTTATCCATAACACAAGTAGAAGATAAATACAAAAAATATAGATAAGATGCAATTAACAATAGGATTAAAATTTTTAAATAATTATCTTTAATAATAAAAAACTATAATTAAACATCATAAATCAAACAAAACAAAGATTAAATTATTTGTTTTTTAATAAATAAAAATATATGATTCAAAAAATTTTAAAAAAACCCCGCGCGTGCGCGGGCATTATAACTAGTACTAACTATACTGTATACTTGATCAAGAACTGAACGATATTGTTTACGTCTAAGAAGTATTGGAAGTAAGCTGACAGGGAACATTCTATAAGTATCCAGAAACAATACTCTGATTTTTATGATGTCATATATGAGTATCTGAAACAAAGAATAACTCTGCCATACAGGTCTTCTCAACTTTTTATGACCTCGTCTGTTAATTGCATTCAAAAATGGAGAATGATAACAAACTCAATAACAAATGTCATGATTTAGGTGTTGAGTCGATAATTCAAGAGCAACCTATTTTGAAACCAAACCTAAATCCTTGATACATTAGCATGTAAAGATCATTCTTTTTCTATTTTGGCCTTGAGAGAACATAAGCAAAAAGTTGAGTGTAAAAAATCATATACTCATACCTCAAATATAAGGCCAAGAATCTCCTGTGACAGAAATAGGCAATCATTATGAATTAAAACTGCAACCTGGTTGATACCATCCAGCTGTCTTTCTAGCTTCATGTGTGAAAAAAAGAGATAATAAGACCACAATAGTATCCAAATGTTTTTGCTATAGTTAAGTGAGATATAAGGTGCCTTCGTACACTAACCTTGACAGGAATAACAGCTTCATACAGAAGTAAAGCATCTCTAGCAGCATGATAGAATTCTAAAGCCACTGTTGCAGATGATAAGCAAACATCCTTCAGTGTTTCATGCACAACTTCCATTAGTTGAGCAGCTGCTTCGGATATGACACACCTTTCAGATGAGAAAAGCAAGTCCACATTCCCACTATTTTTAGACTCTGCACTTTTCCTTGAATAATCCTGTGAAAAACACGGAAGTTCAATCAACCTTTTTACAGTAATTAAATACAAGATTAAGACTTTATTTTGCAAAAAAAGCAATTAGAAAAGAACACAGAAATAACCTCACCTTCGGGAGCTTAAAATCTGAATGTAGAAGAAGGTCTCTAGCTGTTGCTAAAATCTCAACCTTCTTCCTTGTTGCAAAGTGAACTTCAACATTGTCAGCAAAATTGGTCAACCTTTCATCTTTGCCCGAGGAAATGAACATAACTTCTTTAAGAGATGTCTCAAACTCAGAAGTAAGTTGTCTTATCGTTTGGAAGTCAGCAAGTTTGGAAGCATCATCGGGAACGATCTGGCATCACAAACATTAAAGATGATCATAAATATACTTGTTTAACAGGCTCTATGGATATATTTGTGAGATAGAATGCAGCAATAGTTGTCGAAGGTCAGAAAAATTATGTAGAAAGCCACAAACCTTGGAGAGAAAGTTTGAAATAATCAATTCCGCCATCTGCGGCCATGTCAATCTTCCAAATAGTTGCATCCAGGAAGAATTTTGAAAGCAAATATGGTTGAAGATAAATTGAGTGATCACTTTTATTCCAGAATAAATAGTTTCAGCATCCATTTTCTCAATCTGCAAAGGTAAAGTATTAAGACACTGTCAAAAGTTGATAAAATACTTATTACAGTTTAGTGTTCAAACTTATTTTGAAAAAATTCATTTAGGTCCAGTTGAACAAAGAAAGTCGAAGCATTGTGAACTGCAGAAGGCTAAAGGGACGCAGAGAAGTAGAGAACTCTAGCTTACATCTGCAATACGACTGCTACTACCCAAGGATCAGTCAAGGGGAAGTGAGGGCTGCCTAAGCCTTACATAAAATATATTAAAAATGAAGGAGGTCGAAGCATTGTGAATGAAGAAGAAATTAGGAAAAGATGGGGAGAGTACTTTTCTTATCTTTTCAACGAGAGAAGGCCTGAGAGACAAGAGAAGTAGAAAAATATAGCCTACATCTGCAATACAATGCAACTGCTAGCCTTACAACAGAAGTCAACTTCACATAAAAAATGTGCTCACAGTTGATTATTAATCACTGAAAAAAGGAACCTTAGCTGAGATATCATGGGTCAGAGCCCTACAGGTAAGTGTGATGCTTATAATCCGTACTTTATTAACAATTTTTGTCCATGGCTTGTGAGAATCACGGATACAAACTTGTATATGTTATTTGTACTAGAAATAGTTGCAAAACGTTCAGCTGTGTACAAACTCCTATTTAACATTATCTACATGATAAGACTAAACACCAAATGACCATATCTAAGCTGAGTGGTATTGATAGGATTAAGATGTGCTATATATATGCCAATGAACAATATACATAAATCAAATCGCTTGGAGATCAGATTCTTCTAGTAGGTTTTATTGGGAGAAACAGTAAATAGCTTGATAATTTAATCTTAATTGATATGCTTAGAAAACGGAGTATGGCAGGCATTTGGAAATAATCATTTTGGTGATATGAAATGGGCTATCATGGAGATACTTTATGTTCATCTTATGATCTCCGATGCTACAACAAATCTAGAAGAAGTCATCATGCTATTTCTACAATAGAGGTCATATTCACATAATCAAATTGTGCTCGCAATTGCATCACCTTATACAAGTTAATTCTGGCATTAAATATCCTTTAACAAGCTACCAAGTCTCTTAAATTTGATTTAACATATCTTTTCAAGTATACGTTGTTATCCTAGACTAGTTTAACAGACCACAAACGTTCAGATCTCCTCCTAACCATAACGAAATACTGCAGACTGTGCATAAATGAAAATAAAATGGGAAAAATGCATGCCAATCTGTAAATACCTGGGTACCAGAAGGCGGCGTTATCCTCAAAGCTACATCAGTTATATACCCTGAATCTGATCTTTGCTCTTCTACAGCAAAACTATGGGAACCAGATCGCACTGCAGGAGCTATCACATGTTTCATCATTAAGTCCGCTACTTTAGCAAGTCCATAATCTAGAATACCAACTACCTACACAAGGGTTACAACCAACATTAGAAACGTGATGTGCAGAACATGATAACATATAAACAAGCGATAAACTTACATCCATTGCTTTCAAAACGGTACATAACTCGGCACCTTTAACATCATTCACATCCATCTTATGCTTCACATAAACTGCATTAGACTGCTGATCAAATCTCACCGCATTCTCAATAAACTTCACTAACACCTCTTGTATCTACAAACCAAATACATTTCCAATTAACAATATGTAAATCCCAACTATCAACTTAAACCACATTAAGGGGGTGTTTGGCGAAGAGCTTTTTAAAGCATTTAAGGGGGTGTTTGTTTAAGCTTATATGTTGGCTTATGAGCTTATTTGATTTCGGCTTATGTTTCATAAGCCCCAAGTTTCTGCCTTATTTTGAGACTTGTGGGCTTATATAAGTTTATTATATAATAAACTTATTTAAGTCTAAAAGTGTTCAAATAAGCCGGAAAAATTGGGGCTTATGAAATATAAGTTGAAATCAAATATCATAAGCCCACATATAAGCTTAAACAAACACCCCCTAAGAGTATGTTAGTGTTTTGCCTGTTCTCAGGTCTTGACCATTAATAGGTATTTATTTTAGAATAATATAAATATGAGTGTTGTTATGCATATCACTTCGCTAAACCAACTGTCAAGTGCAAAAAGCGATCAAAATGGTTACAAACTGTCAATACGGTAGCAACTCATATACAGAGAAGTGAAACTTGTACATTACTCTGGTCCAACAGAAAGACAACCATTTCTTTCACATTACATCAACTTCAAATTTACATAATTTTGTAGACGAGCATATGAAAGTCGAAACTACTCATATTACAGTAAAAATATAACTTAAAGGAAAGTATTCAAGATTGTTCTAACAAATTTTCTAAATATAAGTTCAATATGTCTCAGTTTGCGGGGGGGAATATTCAATTTCAATCCTAACTCTTTTACGACATTTTACACTCTATAATTCCGAATACAACTATGCTACTAAATGCTTTTATAAAACAAACGGTGCTAACAACCAAGGCTAACTGCTACCTAGTTTTGTTAACGTAGCTGTATCCCTAATCATAAAAACGGCTGTAAAAGCTAAACGCTTCTTTAACAAGCCAATGTATACCTTTTCAAAACAATCGGCCCATTTCTTCCTCAACAAACCAAACACCACGGGCTCCCTAACCTCAACCGCACCATCAACAAACCAAATACAATATATACCTTATCAAAACAAAATGAGCATAAAAACACTTTTTGAAAGTTTGTAACATAAAATAGGACAGTTTTTCATTCATGTACTAACGCCGGACATTAAACAATCACATTACTATTTCATCGCTATCTACACCCTAACCTCTACAACTTACAGCATACATTACTATTCTTACGTCATTTCACACTCTATAATTACAAATACAGCTACGTTACTAAACGCTTTTATAAAACAAACAACTAAGGCTAACAAACCGCTACCTAGTTTTTATACCTTATCAAAACAATCGGCCCATTTCTTCCTCAACAAACCAAACACGACCGGCTCCCTCCCCTCCGCACCATCCCCATCCCCCACACGCAACGCCAATTTCATCTCCGTAACCGCCTCAGCCGCCTCAACAAACCTCCCACACCCCAAATCCCCCTCCACCCCACTCAAACCCTCACTCATCCTCACCACCACACCAACCACCTCCATCACCTCCCTCTTCTCCCTCATCTCACCTCTCCTAACCCTAATCTCATCCACAATCCTCCCAACATTCTCAAATTCGTTATCACCTAACCGGTCAACAAGATCAGCGGCTTTTTCGGAGAGGTGGTGTGAGTTGGTGACGGAATCGGAGCAGTGTTGGAAGAGGGTGAGGAATTCGGGGTTGTGTGAAACGACGTAGTTTTGGACTTTGGATTTGATGTGGAGGGAGTGGAGGTTGAGGCGGTCGATTAGGAGACGGAGGTCTGGGGCGGAGAGGGGGGAGGTGTCGTCGAGGTCTTGGGAGGGGAGGAGGTCACGGACGTTTATTGATTTGAATAGTACGTCCATCGGAATATTCTGTTTTTGGTTTTCCGGCGAGTATTTGTTGGTGGTGGTGGTGGTGTGATGCGTCAGAGTCCACAAGACTGGGCTTTGTGTTAGTAGTGATAGTTGGGTTATATTTATTTATTATTACTTTAATGAGTAATTTAGCTATCGGTTCGCGGCTCAACTAGTTTAATCTAGGAATGGTATATGTGGGCAATGGGCACGGGTACCTTTAACGGTCTAACATGTCACCCGACTCGTGATTTTTCTCTTTCTCGTCACAGCCGTCACCTGTCTGCGGGTACAATTTTTTGCCCATGCCCGTAAGTTTGTGAAACGTTACATTTACCATGTTTCCGAATATATTAAAAATCAAACTTGAACGTGCATAAGTTACGACATGTTGATAGATATACACACAATTTGTCAACTATCCACTAATTCTATATTACTAATAGCATTAATACATTAAAAAAAACAAAAAAAAAAAAAAAAAAAAAAAAAAAAAAAAAAAAAAAAAAAAAAAA
>LBNU01028266.1:11237-26238 GCA_014162995.1 Artemisia annua | reverse complement strand
CCTTAGACCTAGATTAGAGTAGTTTTTAACCTAACGAACACTATTCCCTGTGAGAGAACGATCAATCCCCCGGTACTTGCCACTTCACTATACTACATCGGTCAGGTACACTGCCTGGTGGGGATTGCAAGCTTCTCGAGATCCCTCGAGAGGTAAAACGTAGTGCGTGTTGCAATCCACGCGCATCAGAGAGGAATATTACTTACAGTGCTATCAAAGGAAAAGCAGCGGAAGAACCAATCAATTGTTCTAGATTCACTTAGTCTAGAACAACCAATTCAAGAATCAACCCAGAAACCCACAGATAGCCAGAGATCCAAGAAACCCCCAAATCCAAAATTAGGGTTTCAAGAAACCCTACCACAAATTAGTCAATTAAGACCAATTCCTCCAACCAAACAAAACCAATTGACCAGAAACAGATCAGAATCAAAAACCCCCAAAATCTAGGGTTTCAAGAAAAAACCCTAAATCGCGACAAACCCTAAAAACTCCAATTAAACCCTCTAATAACACGATTCAACCACCAATTAGTTGAATCAACCACCACCAAACCAAGAACGATCAAAATCTCAAAAAACCAAATCAGAACCTTGCTCTGATACCANTTCAAGAATCAACCCAGAAACCCACAGATAGCCAGAGATCCAAGAAACCCCCAAATCCAAAATTAGGGTTTCAAGAAACCCTACCACAAATTAGTCAATTAAGACCAATTCCTCCAACCAAACAAAACCAATTGACCAGAAACAGATCAGAATCAAAAACCCCCAAAATCTAGGGTTTCAAGAAAAAACCCTAAATCGCGACAAACCCTAAAAACTCCAATTAAACCCTCTAATAACACGATTCAACCACCAATTAGTTGAATCAACCACCACCAAACCAAGAACGATCAAAATCTCAAAAAACCAAATCAGAACCTTGCTCTGATACCATGTTAAAATGGTACCAAAACAAACTAAACACATGGTTAATCACCCAACCAACCACCCCACGGTGATATTATTCTTTTATTATAACAATAAACACTGTAAGATTGTCCCCAACACGGATTCAATCTAAGTACATACAAAGAAACAATAGTAGTCCCTCTATAAGGTTCTACCTACAAACTCACACTCTAAACCAAACTATACTATCAAGAACTAATACCAAACCACTAACAAGATCAAGATGATCTTGAGTTATACAAGACTAATTAAACCCAGATCTGTATGAAGTAAACTTTGAGAGAGAATCGTAAACTGTGTGGATGAGGCAAGAGAGTTATGAAACCCTAGCTCGGATAATAAGTTTATATAGCCACAAGATTTACACTTCAGTCCCTGCATAATACAAACTTACAATAACAGACCAAAGTTAGAGTTAGCAAAATATAACTAAGAAATATTTACCAAAGGAACCTTTAAGACTCATAAGATTGTCAAATAAGGATATTCTTTCAACAGGTAGTCGCAAGATTTTACCTCAACAATAACACGACGACGATCTACAAAATGTTACGAACTCTTTACGAACTAAAGCTGACCCCGCATCATGGTTTTATGTACAATATCAACGACGGGCACCTAGAAAATGTCTTGCGACACTATTGCAAGCTGTTGCGAATATTTTGTTACACTATATATCCATTTGTATATTTCTTCAAAATAATGTCAAACATGGATGAAACCCAATGTATAATCTGTAACGCTTATTCGCCTAAAGTGCTTCTATATTATTCACAAGTAAAATCCAAACACTTGTTGCTTTGCTCCTTCGACCAAGTCAAGCAATTACAAGAAAAGTCTTGCTTACTACATATGTTACAAGAGAAGTCTTGCTCACTATATATATTCGGGTCTTGGTTCACCATTTTACTTGCATTTTCATCGGATAGGTGGCTACCAACAATCCCTAACTCTACGTATTTTATATTTTTCATATTCACACTTTGTTTAGCATTTGTGAATGGGGAGTGATTTGCACACACACTTTTTTGATTTGCACACCAATATGTACAAGCAGGTAAAGCTTGATGTATATACAGTACAACTGCCTAATGCACTGATGAGTGTGTATGAATCAAAAAAATTGGTGTGCAAATCAATTCCCTTTGTGAATAAGTCAAAACCACTAAAATGCTTTTGTCAAACGATTATGACAACAAACATGAAGTTCGCTATGCGGAAAACTAGATAGTAGATTTGTATCAAGCACAAGCATATATTATAACGAGATACGCAAAGATGTCGACTAGAATACGATAACACACAAAACAAAATACCTTACAAACGTTTACCTTTAAATTCACAAAGTTACCGACGTATATGTAGTACAAAGAATAATACCATTAATCTAAAGCTACATGTCCCTATATATAGGCTTAAAGGATAACGCTGGTTTAAGGTAGTGCTTGTTTTTCAAACAGAACTTCTTAACAACCTTTTGATCTGATCGATTTAGATGGGCTCAGACATTTGGCCCAATAAGTGTTTTTTTTTTTTTTTTTTTTTTTTTTTTTTTTTTTCAAACATGGTCAAAGGCTTGAACTGGGCTCGGAACGAAATGATTAAGATGGCGGTACCAATTCGGTCAGAGGTGGTGTTGTTTGATAGCAACAATGGGCTCTGAACGATTATATTTGCTTCTGACTCATTCCGGATAAATAGTCTCCTAAATCATTTAGTAGTCACGCTTCCCCAAATTTGTTTTTCTTCTTTTATTATTTGTGTCATGAAACTTTGGTTCTATTAGTATAAATTTATGCTATAAAAGCACACTCAAAAGTCAATTATAAAATATATCTTTAATTATAATTAATACATGTTTGCATAAATATATAATATAAATATAGAGTATATATATTTTTATGTTTCGTCTTGATTATTTTTTATGTTTGATAAATAAATCAACACAGTTGCGAAATAATACTCTCTCTCGTTTAAACATCTCTCACTTCTTTTTCTTTCAAGACTCGAGTGCCGAGAGGGAAACCTTTTTTCCGCAAAGTGAGGTGGGGCATTAAGCCTCTTCCTGCTGACATGGCCTGGTTTCCTACAATATTGCCCATGCACACCCTGCACTGCTGCACACTTAGAATTAATCCCATACCATCCCTTTATCAAATACAAAGTGACAACATGTTGCGTTTATTGATGACAGCTAGCAAACCAAACGCACCAGAAATGTTGCGTTTTGGCATATTTATCTAAACTTTAGTACAGTTGTACATGTGCTGAATTTTGGAGTAGATAATTAACATAAACGATTGAAGTGACGAAATTAAACATACAATACATACACTTGATGATGGTGTTCAAATTGAAAGCCTCGTTGGTGCACCAGGTCACATTCATTCTGATACAAGTTTTCATACGATATTGCCTCGAGTTCAAGATTGATGTTTCTTCAAGCATTTCTATAGGCTGCCAACTAATGATGGTACTAGGGGTGTTCATGGTTCGGGTAATAAACCGAACAAACCGAAAACCGAACCGAACCGAAAAACCGAACCGAACTTATAACCGAACCGAACTTGTCAAAACCGAACCGAACCGAATTAAAAATTCGGTTTTCGGTTTGGATATGGGTTTGAATATCTTAACCGAAAACCGAATTATATAAATATATAAATATTTTTTTATATGTTTATACTAGTTATAAAACCCGTGCACGCGCGGGGTTTTTACATTGTGTATTTTTAAGAATTGTTTTCTAATTTATTTAATTTATATGAAATTTGTTATCTAAACACCTTATAATCGTTATAATTACCTTGAAGTTCCAATTTTTTTATTAATATTTACATAACCACTTATAATACAATCCTTCAAAAGAGCATTAATTGTATTAAACTTTTCTTCTAGATTTTCAATATCCTATAACATCAATAAGATACATGGTTTTAAAAAATACATTAGCGCCTCTTGGTTTGAAAAATAACCACTTAAATTCATAAACTACATTTTGAATTATCAAAAGAAGTAGTTAAAGATTCCTATCCAACAATTTATGTTTTAACTATGACCTGAAGAGTACTTCTCATTTGCCTCGAAGCAACATATGATATCTCAAATCTCAAGCCAAACAACCACTAATCCAGTAGCCACCATATTTAGTTCTCGTCACTTGTAACATAGACTAATATAAACAAACATATGCTATGACACAATGTATAGAGTTTACAGTCTAAAGTTGTCTATACAATTACAAAAGAGATTGTAAATAATATATTTGGATTCTTTGTGTGTAGAGTTTTTCTAGAAAGTCAAACTTGTTAGCTCTTCACAACCGGGAGTTTGGCACATAATCTTTTAGTGGCCTGGGTACCTCTAATTGCCAGGTGAGACAAATATGCTCGGTTGCTTAAACCAAGCTAACAACATGCAGAATCATTGAGATGTTGCAATTTTTAAACCCTTCACAAATATGCATGTAACTTTTTCTATGCATTAGTAATTACAATAATTACTAAATCTAATTAAAATAAAACTGAAACAATAATACGAAAAATGATTGCATTACTTGTTCTAGAAGTTCGCGCTAAGTCAAAGCTTCTTGTAGCTCTCTCTTATGCGTCCTCTTAAATTCCATTATTTTTTCTTAGAGTTGATTCGAATAACGTTTATGAGTAACTATGAACATTGTCGCAGAATATAAAAATATAACAGGCCTTTGTTATAGAAACATGAGCTATGGTGTTACCACCAATCAGTTTAATTTGAGGTCCAACAAACATGGCTTTGCTATCCACTTCACCACTTGATTAGTTATCCACTATCGCAACTAATTTAAACAAATGTCATCTTTCGGGATCATATGAAAATTCTACCTGTATAAGATTAAATAGAACACATTTAAAAATAAAGAAAACACAAATCAATAGCAATAATTTTACCCACAATGATCAATCAAATGATTTTTATTCTTCAAGAATGTCAAGGTTTAATTATCATACATTGTTATACACCAAAATTAAATTAGTGAAAATATTACACATGCCTTTATGAAGGATAGCAACCAATCTAGCAACTTTAGATTGTTGACATTCTAAATGTAACAGGTCAAGGTTAAAAGTGAAATTTACCTGGAAGTTTATTAACCAATGCACCGGCTTTCTCAGCACGCTTTAGAGTTAGACGAGCACCTATGCTTTCTTTATATCGGTTATGATCCTACATATACTTTTTAGCAAGGTTGCAAAAATCGTGAATCGGTAGTCGGGCGGTCGACCCCCTGTAGCTTGTAATCGGTCTAGGCGGGATTAATCGGTGATTAATCGGATTGGCATTTTCGACAAGTTTTCTGTATTTCCGGCAAGTTTTAGGTATTTTCGGCAAATTTTAGGTATTACTGGCAAGATTTTTCTTAAAAAAAAACTTCTTGAAATAGATAAAAACAACAAGTATAACTTATTCAATAATTTTACGGTGAGTGTTGGGAATTTCTAGCAAGGTTTGAATGTTTTGGACAAGCTTGACCACCGTTGACCGTCATTAACCGTCGTTGACCACGGTTGACCGATTTATACAAATCGACAAGGTTGGTGACCTTGTAGCACCTAATCGACGATTAATCGGCCTTGTAGGCCTTGTAGGCCTTGTTTTACGGTGAGTGTTGGGAATTTCTAGCAAGGTTTGAATGTTTTGGACAAGCTTGACCACCGTTGACCGTCATTAACCGTCGTTGACCACGGTTAACCGAGTTGTTTGACCGATTTATACAAATCGACAAGGTTGGTGACCTTGTAGCACCTAATCGGCGATTAATCGGCCTTGTAGGCCTTGTTTTGCAACACTGCTTTTTAGTAAGTTAAAAGTGGCCAATTGGGTTTGACCAAAACTAACATACTCTTTATATCATAAATTACGGATGCAAAATAAATTAAAACCTCACATAAAGATCAAAACTCAAAAATAAAATTAAGATTTTAAGGAAAAGCTTCTCGAGATTAATTGAACCTCTCCATACCATAAAACTATTAAAGTAGTAACATAACAGTGTGTTTTCGATTGTTGAACAAAGTTTGGTTGTCATTTTGTATCCCCAAGAATTTGCTTGTATTCGACTGATGTAATCGAGAGTCACCCTTTACAAATGTTAGACGTTGTTAATATGAGTGTTAATATGCAAGCTTACCCATTCTACTCTTGAGTGTTTCCTCGTCCATGCCATTACTCTTCTCTGCAACCACATATTCAACTAACAAACTACATAAGTGTAAACATTAACATTAGGCAGTTGACATCGTACAAAAACATAGTATCCATTAACATCAAAAAACTAAGTATGCATTAACATTAACATCATTAGAACTAAGTATGTCTTTAACATAAGATTAGAATTTTAACATATGTATCCTACAAAAAAGCCATCAAAGTCGATCAAGATTTGATCTTGTTTGCATCAAACCAAAAGTAACAATCAAACCGNAAAGAAATAGCCATGAAGCCCATATGTATTTTTAACTTTTTTTTTTCTTATTGTGAACCAAACTACGTTTTTTTAGATTTTGACCAAATCTAGAAATATTTATCCTTTAACTTTTTCTAAATCTAATTAAAATTAATTTAACTAATTAAATTATTACCAAATAAGGTATGATTTGATTTAAAAGTCTCCACTAAGGGTTTTGTTTTATTATATAAAAAAAAATAAAAGATTATTTTATATATAAAAAATGTCCATTAAAATTTTATACTAATTTTATGCTTGAAATATTTTTTTTTTGCCAAAAATATATATAATTAAATTTTAAAAAAATATATAAATAGTATAATTCAAGTACAAAATTCGGTTTTCGGTTTTGACCCATAACGAACCGAACTTCGGTTCGGTTCTCGGTTCGGTCATAGATATTTTCGGTTCGGTTCGGTTTTCGGTTATGACCCAAATTTTTTTTTAACCAAACAACCCGAATCGAACAAACCGATTAACCGAGAACCGAACCGATGAACGTACTGATTATCTAGTGAACCAATTTCTTATTATGTGTTAATGGTACCTCAAAAGGACACATGTATTGGCTTGATATCCTAAAACATACCCGCATTATAAGATAATGCATCAAAATGACTCCATCTTGAAACTACTAGAATTTGAAACCGTTGATTTCTCAAAAAGAAAAACCAGTACCATGGTTTATGAAATAAAACACACACAAATACACGTATGTATACAACCAACCATCCATTGTAATACATATGTTCTTTTTGGAGTGGATCTAGCTTCAAACCATTATGGCATTTGGAAGAAAACTTATTCATCACATGTGTTTTATGCAGCCATCAACCTCAATTCAAGAATCAACATATTTTTCTTTGCCATAATAGACACACATGTGTAGAAACATACTTTTGATCTTCTGGTTGCGAGGCATCTCGCAGCCTAAAAAGCTCAAGATCTGTCATATTGACATGGAAGTCGGATACTTTGGCCAAGTCTCCTCATAAATAGCAGATAGGAGTTGCTAGTTGGGCCTATAAGCTTATACGGAAAACAATTACTACTAATCTGACTAAGTGACTGACATCTTATAACTACGTCCGCTATGAAATAAGCCTGTGACTACTGCCCAATGTTACAAACAGAAATACATCATAAATCTAGCCTGAATCTTAAAACAAATATATATAAACATATTTCAACTGATAGCTCAAATTCAGCAAACACAATAACCATATTCAAGATACTACTATACGAAAATATTACTCGTTCAACAACCTTAGCAGGCATTAATCTATGTATACTGAACTATACTCTACAAACAAACACTGACTAAACTAACTTGATTAACCCGAGGCAGCCTTGGATATCATAGGAACTCCATGATGACTTGCAAGCAGTAATTCGTTCATTCGAGCAATCTGGTACAATAACTGATGAATCCTCTGCAAAACCAATAAAATAAACTGTTAGCAATCATGGTCTGAGTTTTTATCACACCTAAATACAACTCGACAATTTCATCAATGAATACAAGTAAAATATAGAAACTTTTCCATTATATATTTATATGTAGAATTGTAGAAGTACTATAAATTTTTACGATCATATGGAAGTAATTTTCTATAAGTTAAACATTTTACGAAACAATAAAAAACCAAATTTAACAAATCACCACCAAATGACGTAGTGGTAAGGCATATGACCTCCTCACCGGATACAAATTTGGGGGTGGCCAGGGAAAGGGTCGGAAACAGTCAAGGACTTACAGGACGCGTCCATTTCTCATAAGTAACAAATACATAAATGTTATTTATATATACTCGTCCTTCTACTCCTTCCGTGTCAACTTAGAGAAATGGCTAATTTTCTTGCTTAACAAATAAGGTCAAACTTAGTTAAACTTCGATGCAACTAATGTAAACTCTTACTAACTTAATCTAGACATTTTATTGAAACCTTGATGTGCAACATATAAAAACCGAAAAAAACAAACCTCGTCTTTCTCCTTAATAACACCGAGAAGCTCCTCAACACCCTCTCGCCTTACCCGTCTCCTTCGACTTCTCCGAAACCTCAAATAAACAAACAACATCACCCCAAAAAACGGCAACTTATGACCCCAAAAAAACCTCAACCCCCCTCTAACAACCTCCAGCAACTTCAACCCTGAAACCCACCACTTCACATCACTCGGTCCCACACTCACCACCGGTTTGACCGGTTTGACTTTGACTTTGACTTTTTCATCATGTGTTTCTGATACATCAGGTTGATTATGATGGTGACAATTAAGGCCTTCGTGATTGGTGGGTGGGAATACAATGGAGGTGTGAGTGTTGTTGTTATGAGTTGGCTGTTTGACTAAGGGAGTGTTTGGATCTGGAGATAGTAGAAGTGGGAATTGGGATGGGAATTGGGTTGGGAATGAAGGTAAGTGGAATGTTTCCCATGCGATGAGTGTGTTTGGGGGTAATGGAGGGTCGGGTTTTGGGTGGTGTTCATCGTCCGCCATTGGTGAGCAGATGTGACGATGGTTGTACTGGTTTTGTGATGTGTGAATTAGAGTTTTAGATTAGGGTCTAAACTATGTCTAACATACATTACCAGTCCTTTAAAGACATTTTAGGGATGTGTTTTTTTAATCTTATATGTGAGCTTATAATCTTACGAGTATTTGATTTTCACTTATATTTCATGACTTTTAATTTTTCTGCTTATTTTAAGACTTATAAACTTATTATATAAGTTAAAAACTTAAGGCTTATGAATATAAGCTGAAATCGAATAAGCTTAAACAAATACCGCCTAGGCTATGTTTGGTACACAAGATTGTTGAGAGATTGTGCTTATTTTTTCAGAAAATAAGCTACTTAAAAAATAATCCTTGTTTGGCAGACATAACTTATAAGAGATTCTAAAAAAAATAATCTTCCATAATCTCTTAAAACCAAAGGTTACTTCATGTAGCTTATAAAAATAATCTTTTTTTATAATCTCCAGCACCAGCACCATCTCCAGCACCAGCACCAGTTCCAGCAACAGTTACTTTCGCCAAACATACCCCTAGCTAGGGTACTGAATTGTGATATGTACTCGTCAAGGTTTACTTAAAAATAAAAAATAAATAAATAAATAAATTAAGGCTTATGAATATAAGCAAAAAGGATGCGCCTTACGTTCCCTCGCGGATTTTGTGACATGGCACCGCATCCTAATTGATGCCACTTCGAACATGCCTACCACGCAAAACTAGTTCTTGATCTGGATAAATTTTCTTATTGTTCCTGCATAGTGTTGTTTGTGCGTGCATGCGTTCATTTTAGTTTTTCCATAAAATCACATCACTCCCAGCCTAATGCATGCTCGATTATTCTCACATTTCGCTCCTTTTCACATCTAATATCATTATATCAAGGTCACGTTATAAATAAGAAGCCACCTTATTATATTTCTTCATTGTATCAACATTTGATAATATCGTTGTCTTTGGTAGTGAGCTAACATGTTTGTGATTGGTTAAAGTTCATTTTTCATGATACTTTAGTTTATGCATTTAATCGTCATCTTTCATCATTCACTATACTTTTTATGTAATTTATCTTTTGTCCACGATTACATGTCCGACAGTATGAGAAGTGAAACTTCATCGACTAGGATAAGCTCAACTTTGTGGACTTTGTAATCAGGACATGGAATTCCCTATCTTGACCTTATTATATATGAGATACCGGATCCCTTGCAAAGGGGGACAAAAATAAAAAGTCTAAAAAGNCCCCCCCCCCCACCCTTCCTTTTTTACCCCATGGACATTGATGTAATTTCACTATCTCCTGCTTTTTTTCTCCTCTTTCCCTCGTTCTCTTTATCTTATCTGCTCTTCTTTCTATTTTCGATCTCTTTGATTTATACCATTTTTCCGGCGATATATAAACGAATTTTACACAATGATCTCCATTCAATTCATTCATTCATTCAATTTTACATTTTTTTGTATTCTTTCATTTGTTCATATTTTGCAAATTTAGGGTTTTTTTTTCTCACAATTCATATTCGTTTATTTGAATCGTTAATTGTTCTTCAAATCGTGTTAATTGTTCATATCGACTACGAATTAGCCGTCCGATTGCTTTATTGGAATAGAATTAGGGTTTGTAACCGTTGAATCGGTTAATTGGAAGATAATTAGGGTTTTTAAGCATTTAATTGGTCAATTGGAAGAGAATTGGGGTTTTTGAGCATTCAATCGGTCAATTGGAAGAGAATTAGGGTTTTAACCGTTCAATTGGGGATTTTCACCGTCAAATCGGTTTTTGATGGCTCAAAGTGATACTCATGTGTTTTATCAAGGTAATTTCATTTTTTTTATACATTCATTGGTCAGTTATGTTTTCTGAGGTTCATCAATTAGTTGATGAAAATATCATGCCTTCCGGTTTAATTAGTAAGATGCGGATTCATAAGAACAACTTGTTAGAATATATTAGAATGAGGTTCAACAGTTATTGCTTGTTTATTTGTGGTTTAATTAAAGATTGCGGATTCATTAGAATAACTTGTTAGAATAGATTAGAATGAGGTTCAGCAGTTAATCGTGGTTTAATTGGAGGTTGCGGATTCATTAGAATAACTTATTAGAATAGATTAGAATGAGGTTCATCAGTGATTGCTTGTTATCATGGTTTAATTAGTAGAATGTGGATTCATTAGAATAACTTGTTAGAATAGATTAGAATGAGGTTCAGCAGTTTTTGTTTTTTATCATAGTTTAATTAGTAGCTTGCGCATTCATTAGAATAACTTGTTTGAATATATTAGAATGAGGTTCAGCAGTTATTACTTTTTATCATGGTTTAATTAGTAGCTTGCGGATTCATTGGAATTACTTGTTGAATATATTAGAATGAGGTTCAGCAGTTATTGCTTGTTATCGTGGTTTAATTAGAGGTTGCGGATTCATTAGAATAACTTGTTAGAATAGACCAGAATGAGGTTCCTCAGTGATTGCTTGTTATCGTGGTTTAATTAGTTGGATACGGATTCATTTGAATAACTTGTTAGAATAGATAAGAATGAGGTTCATCAGTGATTTGCTTGTTATCAAGGTTTAATTAGTAGGATGCGGATTCATTAGAATAACTTGTTATATTAGATTAGAATGAGGTTCAGCAGTTGTTGAGATATATTTTCATAACTTACGGATGATTGGTAAAATCTTTGTGTATATTTGAATTTCTTATATTTGGTTCATCAATTAATAGATGATGATATTCCAATCACCGGAACAAATGATGATATTCAAACGACCGGATCTGATGAAAACACTGTAATGGCTAATCCAATAACCGGAACCGATCAAACTGCTGAAAATGGAAATGATTAACCGTCATCCTCAAGTATTAAGCTCACCCAACAACAGTTATTAGCAATGATATTAGAGTTTCAAGGGGAGTATTCCCAATTCAAATCAGCTGAGGTAAAAAAATTTTAGACTTACTTTCTGTTTAGATAGTCCGAGAAGGCTTACTTTCTGATTTGTCACTTGACCATCTTCCAATTTACTTTTCCAATTTAGATCTTATTTGCGCCCAAAGACTTATTTGATTATATTAATGACAGGAATTCAATAACTCACTGAGGAACATGTTATCCTTATTTCAAGAAATGAATTAATATTGATGACATGCTAAGGGCTGGATTAGAGAAACACCCCCGAAATGAATCATTGTTGGAAGTCTATGACTGGATGAACAAGTTAGTAAACAGGACAACATCTGAGAGCTCACAAAGGGAAGATGAGAGCTCAATGCTGATGATAACGATGGGTGATGATAAGGATGGATCCGAGGCTAAGGAAGCATCTAAAGAAACAGATGAACTTCAACCGGACATACCGACAGAGATAACGTTAACTCAAATGTTCTTGGATCCAGCCTTTATGAAAGAATTTGAAAAGATTGAACGTTAACAACAGGTAATAAAATCAAAAACCATTTTGTACCTTCTTGATGAACTTATAATTGATTTGTATTATGAAAACACTTTATACAAATAAAATAACTGATGAACCTTTACCTGAAAACAGATGCAAAGGCCAGAATTCCCAATATTCAACACGGAGCAATTTCAGAATAAGGCTATGGTTTTGTATGAAGAGAAGCAAGACCCCGAGCAGATCTTGGATGAATTGCTCAAAAAGACACCTTTCTTGCACACATCGCCAGAATTGTTGAGAGAGAAAATTGATGACAATCTTTGGAAAAGAATTCAAGAGGAAGCTTCAGAAATGAAAAAAAACAAGAACAAAATGGAGAAAATTGATGGCCACAAATGATGGGTGGTATGTGTTTATACACATACCTTTTATTAACCAAAACCCGACCAAATAGACCAAAAACTAACCCATAAATGCCAAATACTTGTGTTTTTGTGTTTTTGAATGTGCAGGCATGGATTTATAAGAAAAGGACGAAAAATCACAAGAAAATGACAAAACGAGCACGGGATTTGGAAAAGTGTCAAAAGCCGGAGCCGGGAAAGCTAGTGGTCAAGTCAAAGCTCATAAAGTCCATTAAAGTCCTCAAAGTTTCAGAATTGACAAGATTGGTCCTTGGTATAAAGTTTGGAGAAAGTACAAAAATGGCCCCTCTAGTTCAAGAAGTTGTCATTTTTGGTCCTTTTGAAGATTATTTTGAAGTTTTGACATCAAAGGTCCCTCATCAATCAATGAATTGGCAACATGAACCCTTGGATAATATTTGTGAAGTTGACAGTTTTGGTCCTTACAAATTCAGAAAGTGCAAAGTTAGTCCTTTGGATTATTTACTAGACTACAAGGATCCATTAAACCCATTATACACTTTAACCCATATTTAACCAACATACCAAACCCAAAAATTAAATAAACCCATAAACCCTTAAATCCCTTTCACCCCTACTAAAACCACCATGGCCCAAAACAAAACATAAGCCCATCTCCCTTATTAACCCACCAATCAAACGAATTATAAAATAAATAAATAATAACCACAGGCGCCATTTTTACCCTGTTCTTCCCTTTCACCTCGTTTACCCTGCTCCCATCATTTTCACCCAAAGATTCTAGTACGAGGAAGCATTCTTCTAGAAAGCCTGACATGTCAGATAGATGACAACATTATCCCAGCAGACGTGGACCTTTCCAGGGCCCTGATTGGACAAAGCGACGTGGATGATAGATAAGGATCAATCATATGGCTAAGAATTGAAGGAATGTCGACATAATGAGGATATGGATGGATATGTGGCAGAGATGAGAGCTTCTAGCAGCTTCACAAACCCTAGACCCCTCACCTTGTGCTCGGCTATAAAAAGCCCCCTGTTTTCACCATTTGAGTGTGTAGGATTTTAGTTAACTAAATGCTGTCAAATTACTTTCAGAAATGTATTCTTAGCTTCATAATGTAATTTTAGTTTAATTAATGAGAAGTTTTTAGTTTAAAGTTTTAATTCGTGTTTACTCTATTAGATCCATTTACATCTTAGCTAAAAAAAATATATAAATTAGTCTTCATTCAGTATAAATAACCTTCTTTAAACCTTTAATAATTTTTATAAACTTTGTTTTTGTATTTGCTCATCTTTTATAAAAAGAACAAAAAAAAATCAGAAAAAGCCATAAAAACCCAAAAAGATTTTTACTTTTCTTTAAACTAGCTTGCATCCAAGCTATTTTCAGTAGTTTACATCTCATATTAGCTTTTCTAGCTCTTGTGAGGTTTTTAGTAGGTTAAAACAATTGGTTGGTTGGTTTCTAGCAAGGGTAAGCTTGAACCACGGATCGTTGTCCCAACGAGGGTTGAATTGATCTTGTCACTCGAGTCGTGAGTTATGTGAGATGAATAAGTTTGAAAGAATAGAGTTGGTTTTTGTTTATACTACGAAGACTTGTTTAAAACTTAAATGTAACAAACTACGATATTAAAAGAAATAAGTTGATCAAGTAAAGAAAACATAAGACTAAGTTAAACAAAAGAGAAATTAAGTTTAAACTACAAACTATTAAAGAAAGTATTAAGGAAAATGTTTTTTGAGTTTTTGATTTAACTAACAAAAGGAAAGTTGCACTAGTGAAAAATGAAAATACAAAAGACTTGAGGACTTTGTGTAATAATCTTTTAACCCGACAAGAATAGAAACAAACTATGTTTACTAAAACTAGATTTATGTTGCACTAAAGAAACTCGACACTAAAATAAACTTGACACTAGAATTAACTTGTCTCAAAATTAAACTCGACACTACACAACTAAAGACTCTAACTCGTAAAAGCTTGGATAAACTTAGACCCTACTCGCAAAAGATTAAACAAAGCTTACTCGCAAATGAGAAAAGAAAATTGTTACTCGCAAAACTGAACTAGGAACAAAGCATACTCGCAAAAGAATTAAGAAAGGAACTCATACTCGCAATGTTGAAATGAATTGGACAGCATGACAACTCTTCTCGCAAGAAAGAAAAGATTTGCCAAGTTGATACTCGCAAATATGACTTGCTTACTCGCAATTTGTAAGTGATACTCGCTATGGAAAAT
>LBNU01028265.1:6564-30063 GCA_014162995.1 Artemisia annua | reverse complement strand
ATGTACATTGCAGCTATCATAAAACTTCCATACAGTTGAGAGATCATGACATGTGAAGTTCCAATAGATATCAGCCTGGATCAGGTTTATATAACCTACTGTATATTCAACCCAAAACTCTTGCTCTTTCACATCTGGTTTCTTTTTGTTTTTAATTTTTCTTGAACAAACTCCATAACTTGTCTAAGTCTTCTCTGTCAATTGTTCTTATCAAATCCTCCAACCCTTTGTACATGCTGATCCTCCACCAGACCTGATTATCTTCCAAGCCTTTCCAAATTTATCTTGGTAAAAGTATCCCGTCATCACATATTAACACAAGGTGGACTTGATGTTTTTATGCTTGCAGAAAAAGAATATCCTTTGACTGCTAGTTTACTTGCTGTGTTGATATCTATAAAGATCATATGTGAAGAACGTACAGAGGCAGTTAACGATCTCGTTGAAAGAATTTTTGCTCAGTATCAGAGAGCATGTAGCCCCCGCACTTTTTCCCAAAGGATTAAAGTATGGTAAACTAGAATCGTTAAATTTCAAATGTTTGAATCACATATCTAGTTAATCATGCGAGTTATTTATTTTATATATATACTTACACACTATTACAAATTTCTAAACGACAAACGATGGGATTTGTAGCACACCCCATTTCGAATAGCTCACTTGCGTACCAACTCGATTTACATCTATTCTTTTGGGCCTTGATGGACCAAATAAGCTACTCCTTTATTTCTTTCTGTTGGGCCGAATAATTTCTCAAGCTTGGGCTAGAAAGTTGCGAACTATGATATGTTCTTTGCTCTCCTTCTGCGTATGGATTTAACGAACCTCAGCCCAAGCCCAATAATAACTTACTAAACTCATCTAACCTAGCGCATGCCTTCTTAACTTGTGACACCAAAACCACCCAACGAGTAAAAATATTTTTCTTTCTTTCCCTTCTGTCTAGCGTACGAGGGTAATCAAGTCCCAATGGGCCACCCTAAGACTACCCTAAAACACTAAACAAATCACAATACCACACTTTGACCATTTGACTTTATTAACCCTTGTGTAATATGTCTTCCACTTCCACAATCCTTGACATGACAAGACAATTCCATGCCTCCCATGTTTTCTGTCGAAGCATGCTAGCCAAAAACAATAAAACCTCTATTACTTTTGTTGAAATTCATGGAACATGTGAAGTCTAAAATATGGAGAAAACCATACTTTGTTTTCCTATTTAAACCTAACCCATCCTCACCCTTATAAACTCACAAAACAACTAAGACTTAAACAAACCAAACTCAAAAACATAATACATAAACTCTTGTACCCCCCTTTACTGCCGTGAGCAAGGAGAAAGAAGCAAGCCATTTGGGTTACATTACAAGGTCTTGAGAACGTCTTTGGGTTTAGTTCGGGTTCAAGTGGGTTTATATAAGACGCTAGGGTCGTGTTCACATATACACATCCATACTCTCCTCTGTATCTCGCCACCACCACTTTTGGTGTAGTAAGTTCCTTCGACTCTATTTCAATACGTAGGGTAATTTTCAATCTCGTATATAGGTCTTAGTAAAGCTCGCGGTATGTTTTAAACCTTTAAAACTCGTATTCGTTTCACGCATGTACATATAAACTGGAATCCAAACAACTTATTGTAACACGAGAGTCTTGCGTGGTTAAATGGTTTAACAAAATAAAGATGTTGCTAATATACTATAACAGTTGACATATATACATGTTTACACATTAATAAAGACAATAAGGTTTGAAACTCATATAAACCGTTTTGACATAAACCTTAACGAACTAGAGGACCAAATTGTAAACCAAGCGCTTATTAGTAAGCTCAGTATATGTAAGACTTACATTCTTTTACCGACTTAAAAGCGAGCTCACAAAACTTGGCTAAAACCCGTTTTAAAGATGTATAGTGTTTTCGTTGGAACCTTGAGTTGAATAAACTCAAAAGAGTCGAGACCCATTCGAGCTCATTTGGTCTCATCCTTGTAAACGTAATCCAACCCTTGACTTGGTAACTTTTGTGATTTAAGAAGATGAAACACAAAACTATTTCATGCAAGCCACGACCTCAGTACGCTAACAAAAACTTAAGACAGTCACGAACTTCTTTAAATACATTAACTTGCAACATATAACAAGAAAGAGCCTTTAGCTCAGTTGGTTTTGTCGTAGGGGTTGTGAACGAGAGGTCTTGAGTTCGAGCCTAGGCCAAGTCACTTTGGCTATTTTTGTTACTTTTACAACTTTTGCCTTTTGGCAGTTTCAACCCTTCAGCTTTGCACCACTTACTATTTTCCTAAAAAGCTTTTATAAGTTTAAAACTATTATAGATCTTTTACACTTTCAACCCCCCAAACTTTAACTCACTTGTCATTTCCTTAAAAACTTCTATAAAGTTGTAACTTATATGATTTTACATCTTCAACACTTCAAAGATGAACTTTGACAGTTTACATCCTAAAAACTTTATAAGCTAACAAACGTTTTACAAACCCTCATAGTTATTAGACAATAACAATACATACATTGACAAATAATGAAGCCATCTCAAACATATAAGTAGGATTTCTAAAATGGATTGCAATTATAATATTTCACAATTACTATAATTTATCGTCAATTAACTTTTGATAAATATTTAATAACCTTCCTTTAAACATCGGAAACACTACAACATCGATAAAACTTATTGACGCTATTTTTGGAACCTTACGCCTTTTACCACACCAGCCCAAAACTACCATGCTAAAGACTCCCATCTTATCATTGCACATCGAGCCCTAAGACCCACAAATCTAAACTTTACATATTACTCTAGGTCGCAAGTCGGAGCTATTCGTTTACAACACTTGATCACTACTTAACTACTACTCTACTAAGGTGAGTTCATAGTCCCACATTTATTATGGTTTTCAAATCCCGTGGGGAGATACATGCTATAAAACTGAACACAAGTATTTTCTGTATGCTATCCTGATTGATATTGTCTAAGTTACCACCCTTGCCAAAAGTCCCTCATATCATGAACCATTAATCACTTGCGAGTGAACGCGAATATAGTGAATAGATCTATTGGCAGTTGACTTGCCCCATTGTGAAGTTAGCCTTGAAATGGTAACCAGAAATGCACTTTGTTCGAAATATTAAATAGGAAGATGGCAAACTCCTACGACGAGGGCACTATCACCTACATCATTCAGATGTGGCTGTTTATATCATTATGATACTACTCTATGTTAAGGTTTGCGTGTCATTGAGGCTTAGACAATATCGCACACTTCGATGCTTATGATTTTATCACTACTTGACTGTGTTCAAACTATTATTAATCTAAACGCTGTGGAATTCACTGCAACCTTTGTGTTGACTTTTTAGCATGTTTCATCTCAGGGAAATAAATAGTTTACTGGCACGGAGTGAGCAGGCATTCTTATTGATTATCAATCTAACGAATGTTATATCATTCTTTTTGAAAACATTTTTTGATGTATTACTTAAGACTTATTGGGATCTGAGTATTATTTATTTTGATTATGAATGAATGGATAACAAATCTTCCAAAACAACTCTTTCAAGTTGTTTTCTATGAATTATGACTATGATACTAAGATGTAATACCCCGATTAACTTCGGCTGCTTTATTTCAATTATCGGGGTGTCACAGGGAGCATGTCATGGGCGACTCTGAAAGAAAACAAAAGATAAGGTGTTTGGAAGGTAAGCAGGGGTTTAAGCTTCTCTGGTTTTCATTATGTTATAAAAAAAAACCTTTGGTAGTACTATATAATTCACCCTTTTGTGAGATTACAACTGTTGTTTATACAAAAGTTTACTACTGCTATTTTTAGTTTAATGCTGCTATTATTAAGTTACTACTGCTATTGACAATAGTTATTTACATTTTCCATTTATCATGTATATGCACTTGCAGGCACTTTAGTTAACATGTTACCTTCATTAAAGTTGAAATTTGGGACTTTAGAAAGTCAAGTAAACACTACAATGGTGACTATTATGAATGTATTGTCATATATAATACCCTTATAACATGGCCATAATCATGATTTAGATAGACACTATTCTGTACGTAATTGTATGTTGGATGAAAATAGTGGGTGGTGGATATTGTAAAGCCATAATTATAGAACTAGGAATGATCTGTGGGAGTGGGTTCAATTAAGTAATGTGACTAATAATTCAAAATACACAATTAGAGAATTATCGGAACAAAGCAAACACATCAATATAAATACTCTGTAGACACATCTACATTAATTAAAACTCATACGTGACCATATGTAGTCTGAATGTTTCTAGATTTACACTAGATCATTCGTTTTACCTGAATAGTTTAGTAGTGACCAAAGACAGTTGTCCCGACTACTCAATTCAGTGCAGTGGTGTGATAGCTCTATGATATTTGATAACTTAACATTATAGGATGACGAGTAATCGGATTGACTAAGCGCTTCAAACTGAATTTTAGTTGTCAACACATTTCAAAAGATCAATATGTGGAAATACTACGGTATCTCGACGCAAAGAATAGCTGAAATGCACGTTGTATAATAAATAAATCTGAAGTGACAAACTTGTAATCAACAATATATAAAATTTATGAGCTATTTACAACACATTAAAACAGAAGTACATACGTGAATCGATCACATATGTAATCATTCATATATCGGTTTCTCAGCATGGATCAAATTGATGCTGAGCAAGGGGTAATAATTTGTAACTATGAAACATATGTATATGGATATAAGATGTGGAACTAAATGTGTCTGAGAAGGCTGAGTGAATAATTGTAGATCAGGTACAGCATAGAACGTCTTCGCGAATATATAAGTGACTAAAATGTCAAAAAATATTTACCAATTAGCGGATCTACATAGTACACAATTGAGAATACGAGTCTCACAAGATGCAGGGACATATAGATAATGGTTACAGAAATGGAGATTATCACAGGTCGGAATCAAGTGTGAGTCATGTGCCATTATTTTGAAACGGCTTGGTTTATCAATTTTGTAATTCAACTGTATAAAAATGTCACCGTGTGAGGCAGTGGACGATTCAATATTATAAACTGGTAATCATGATTTGTGAGGCAGAACTTTAAGGGGGTGCGTAATTTTTTTGACAGGCCTAGTGTGTAGCAGTATAGCTTCCTTCCTTTAATAAACGTTTAAATGTGACTGCAAAATAATACATGAAAGACAAATTTGAATAAAACGTAAGGATTTAGAGAAATTATACGATCAAGAATTTTTAATCATACGTAAGTTTAGAAATTTTTCCTTATATAGAAATCAGATCATAAAGTATAATTTGACATAAAGTAAGCACCAAAGTGTTGGGGTGAACAACACTTTGGGATTGAAATGCAAGTGTGGTTATGACTTCTGGTCCTCTACTAATAACCCAAAGCAAGCATAGGACTTTATGTGATCATACTAAAAGGTCCATAAGCTGATTGAACTATTATTCAATCTCAAGGGACTGTGTTGTACTTATTTTGGAATAGAGTAAATTAAGGTTTTGTTGTAAACTGTCTAAAGCTTTTATTGAATGTATACATGCACGAAACTTGTACAAACTTAATTAACACTTCCTCTTTTATATAATGTCCGGTATTTGATATACACAAGTATGTAGTGTAATTACCTGGGGATATTTAGCATAAAGACAAAAATGATCGTATCCTGGTAGGCAGCCTACAGTGAGACAAACTATACATGATACGTAATTAGTATTTATTGTTTCTGTTATACATTAAGCAATTTTGGGGTTATAAGCCAATATATCGCGACTTAATTTACTGTCACGGAGCTTTGTATGGTGATGATCCCAATCTAATCGGAATTGATTTGCTTAAGGTGGATCATAGCCCATGTCCGGGAACTTTTACATTGCTGTATCTATACTTTGCCTTTCAGGGAGAAAGTTATCGACTTCCAGTGAAAGATCTAAGGAGCACATCTGGTTCGGGATATAAAGTATTCTCGGTCTTCAAATCATTTTCTACCGCTTATCCCGCCTAATCTTTCAGTCCTTAAGATACCTGCACCGATGCCATTAGTCTTCAAAATCTGGTTATAAACTTCATTATGGGTTCGTTAGAGGTAGTGCTGAAATGGTTAATCAGGATGAGTATATTGTCATCACTCACTGAACATCACCTATCTGTATTTTGGCATTAGTACCGTGGTGCCACATCACACTTGAGAATCCGCCTCACGAAGTGTGTGAAGTAGGCATATTTCTTACTGATTATGTACTTGTGTCTTGCATTGGAATACGTTACGTGAATTGGTTGGTACTGTCAGGCTGAATGCATAAACCTGTTCACTCAGTTGACACCGGTTAGAGATAGCTGGCAGTCCGGGATTATTGTTTTCTGGCAGGTAATGTCTCACTGGCATAGAGTCAATAATTTGTGTTTTCAAANGTTTCGAGCTGATTTGTATCGGTCACACGTCCCGAATTAAAAGTGACTAAAATGTCAAAAAATATTTACCAATTACCCTCTAGTCACATATATACACAAATGCGTGACATATATTTTACGAAATGGTCACACAAGTCGGATCAAGTGTGGCTGTTTATTTAACGCTGGTACATTTAGTCACGTAAAAATGTCACCGTGTGACCGTTCAAAAACGATCATGTGTGACGAAAGGTCATTTTTGGCCTAGTGTGTAGCAGTATAGCTTCCTCCCTTTAAGTAATGTGATGAAATACTTTGAAAGACATTTGAATAAAACGTAAAGTAAATAGACAAGATTTTTCAACGTTTAATTCTTATTAGAAATCAATCAAAGAATTATACCCAAGTGTTTGCGGAACAACACTTGGGATTGAAATGACAAGTGTGGTATGACTCCTCTCTAAACCCAAGCTAAGCTTGAGTGACAACTAAAGGTCCTACTGAGCTATCTCAGGGACTGTGTTGTTCTTTGGAGGAGTAAAAGTTGTTTGTGAATGTCTAAGCATTAATTGCACAAACTTGTCAACTTTTACTCCTCTTTTATGTTTCCTATTTATACACAAGTATTTTTACATCCGTTATGATAAAGACAAATGATGACCTAAGCTAGTGAAGACAAAATACTTACGTATTTTGTTTCTGTTACATTAAGCAATTTTGGGTATAAGACAATACGCCTTAATTTCTGAGGAGCAGTGATGACACTGTCCTGACACTTTGCCTTTCAGGGAAAGTTTGACTTCAGGTAGATAAGGACAACATCTTATCTCTTCAAACATTTCCCGCTTTATCCCGCCTAATCTTCAGTCCTTAGATCTTCAGTCCTTAGTCTTCAAATCATACTTCATTAGTTGTTGAGGAGTCTTAAGGTTCAGTGAGTTATTGTCATCACTCACTGAACCCATCACCTTCTTTTTTGGCTATGGTGCCACTCACTTAGATCCGCCTCACTGAGTGGAGAGGCTTTCTTCTTAGACTCGTCCTTGGCATCCTGAAGGTGATTCACTGAGCAACTGTTCACTCAGTGACTTGAGCGCGTTCAATGTTTTCTAACACTTAGGTTAATTTGTGTTCAAATCTTTGTTTTATGAGACTTGGTTACTGAAGTGACTAAAATGTCAAAAAATATTTACCAGTTACCCTCTAGTCACATATATACACAAATGCGTGACATATATTTTACGAAATGGTCACACAAGTCGGATCAAGTGTGGCTGTTTATTTAACGCTGGTACATGTAGTCACGTAAAAATGTCACCGTGTGACCGTTCAAAAACGACCATTTGTGACGAAAGGTCATTTTTGGCCTAGTGTGTAGCAGTATAGCTTCCTCCCTTTAAGTAATGTGATGAAATACTTTGAAAGACATTTGAATAAAACGTAAAGTAAATAGACAAGATTTTTCAACGTTTAATTCTTATTAGAAATCAATCAAAGAATTATACCCAAGTGTTTGCGAAACAACACTTGGGATTGAAATGACAAGTGTGGTATGACTCCTCTCTAAACCCAAGCTAAGCTTGAGTGACAATTAAAGGTCCTACTGAGCTATCTCAGGGACTGTGTTGTTCTTTGGAGGAGTAAAAGTTGTTTGTGAATGTCTAAGCATTAATTGCACAAACTTGTCAACTTTTACTCCTCTTTTATGTTTCCTATTTATACACAAGTATTTTTACATCCGTTATGATAAAGACAAATGATGACCTAAGCTAGTGAAGACAAAATACTTACGTATTTTGTCTCTGTTACATTAAGCAATTTTGGGTATAAGACAATACGCCTTAATTTCTGAGGAGCAGTGATGACACTGTCCTGGCACTTTGCCTTTCAGGGAAAGTTTGACTTCAGGTAGATAAGGACAACATCTTATCTCTTCAAACATTTCCCGCTTTATCCCGCCTAATCTTCAGTCCTTAGTCTTCAAATCATACTTCATTAGTTGTTGAGGAGTCTTGGGGTTCAGTGAGTTATTGTCATCACTCACTAAACCCATCACCTTCTTTTTTGGCTAAGGTGCCACTCACTGAGTGGAGAGGCTTTCTTCTTAGACTCGTCCTTGGCATCCTGAAGGTGATTCACTGAGCAACTGTTCACTCAGTGACTTGAGCGCGTTCAATGTTTTCTAACACTTAGGTTAATTTGTGTTCAAATCTTTGTTTTATGAGACTTGGTTACTGAAGTGACCCAATAATTTTAGTAAAAAAGTGTAAGAAAAATCTACATAAAACAATGGTAGCGTAGATTATGATTAGACAGACTTAACATATTGTTCGCTTTAGAGTTTTAAGTGATCCTTGAACATAATGTAGTGTTCCATTTCGAATGGCTCATGATTTAGGAAGAACTAAATTTGTAGCTTCTGTTACCTAACGTACAGTGGCTTCCAAAAAAATGTACTAGTACATCTCCTTACAAAATGAATGTCATGTGAATGAGACATCAAGAATCTTGATGAAAATGATATCGTTTTCTTTTCAACACGTATCAGATTCTTTTATACAAAGTTATACGATTAATATAATATTTAATGAAATCTAGGGAACTCGATTGATTTTTCCGAAACTTTTGGGATGTGTAGTTCTAGTCATCTAGACTCTAGAGTGTGAGAGATGAGTTAGGCCATTAACCATTTGAAGCAACTATAAAGAGGGGATAAGTGGTAAGCAGGAGTCTCACACCAATTCAAATACCAAAAGCAATTATTAATCCAATGGATGTTGAGAGAGTTTTCCACATGAATGGTGGACTTGGTGGAAATAGCTATGCTCAAAATTCATCTCTTCAGGTACAACAACACATTCTACCTTTACTTATTTCTAAAAGTTTTAGCTCATGGGTTTTAGTTATATGATATCAAAAGTATAAAGACAAAGGAAACAAATATGTATTGCGTGTTTAATAGTACAGCTTAGTTTTATAGATATCCGAGTGTGGGGTTTGGATGTCCGTAAGTCATATGAAGTCCTAATTAATGCTTGGAGATCAATCAATCAAACGACAATGAACATAAAGAAAGTTAGGTTACTTTTCTAAAGGAATTATGCATTTTGCCTAAGATAAACATACTTTCTCATTGTCCCGCTTCTACCACTTTCTTTTATGTCTCAATTAGGTCATTTTGTTAGCAAAACCACTTAAAACCCGACCAACTAACATAGACGGATTAGCGGACTCATTAGGAGCTTAGCTAGTAGGCTTAACCAATCTTGTGTTATTATGGTTTTAGAATAGCATCTCGAATTACTAATATATCATTGTAATTATTTGTTTAAACTGAGATAAAGTAATTCTATGATTTCAATGGAAAATACAATCTTTAAGGCGGACATGCAAGAAAAAGTGGTTTTGTATCTTGTTTAGTTAATGGACAAAAGAATACTTTTGAGAAAAAAAAAAGGTCTAAAAGTATCGCATGATCAATGTTTTAAAATCGGTTTAACCGCCGGCTAATTTAGTTTTTTTTCTTCTCAAAATCGGTTTCCGGTAATCAAATCAGTCTGGTTCGATCGGTTAATCGAACCGACCAAGTTGACCCGGGTTTTAAAACATTGCAAACAACATGAGGATCAACTGGGATAATTTAAACGTCTTTTCTTTGGTGAGCGGTCTAAGGCATGGTTCATTCACATTTCACAACGATTTGAATCATATACTTGTGAACTTTTAACCTATTACACATCATTTTCAGCTTGTCACATATATTATAAAGGAAAAATATAACAAGTTTGTAGAGCTATTGATGGTAAGTTACGGATAAAAACAATGCTTTGAAACTGCAGTCAACCGGCCCGTTCTATCAGAAATCGGTTTTGGTTACCGAAAACTAGTTTGAGCAAAAAACTGGTAAAGTGCTGATAAGTTGGTAGAAAAAAACTAGAGATTATTGCACTTTCTTTGAACAATATAAACCGAAAGATCAATAAGCAATGCCATTTTGCTCGTGTGTATATTTCACAGGGGTATGTACGTTTGTGTATCGTTAGATGATCAAAAAGTATAAAATATTTTGTTATCAATTAACATGATAGATTTAGTATGAACCTAAGCTATAAATTGACATAAATACAATTTGGTTACTTTTTGCTGCTAGAAAAAAGCTTCGGATATGGTAAAGCACATAACCCTCAAATGCCTTGAAGAAACCTACATGTTAATGTCACCAAACAGCTTAGGCATTGCCGATCTCGGTTGTTCTTGTGGCCAAAATGCATTGTCAACTATACGTGAAATGGTTGAAACCTTAGACGAAACTGCCCATAAATTTCTTAATATCCCACCACCTGAGTATCGTGTGTACCTGAATGATCTTTCGACCAATGACTTCAATGCTATCTTCAAGATCTTGCCAGATTTCTACAAACAACTGAACAACGAAAGGCAACTTCGAGGACACAAATTTGATTCAAGTGTGTACATAGCGGGTTATCCAGGCACTTTTTATGGGAGATTGTTTCCGGACAAATGTTTGCACTTCATTTATTCCTCTTATAGTTTACATTGGCTCTCTAAGGTAAGTTGCTATCAATATACTGTACATCTTAACGTGTTAGCACAAATCGCACTCTGATCCAAATATTATAAAAAAACATGTAAGCTTTTTCGCTGATTGCTTATTGTACGACACAATCGAATTGTGTAGATTCCTCCGGGGCTCTATGACAAGGAAGGCCACTCGATTAACAAAGGGAGCTTTTACATTTCCAAATCGAGCTCTCCACGTGTTGCTAAAGCATATTATGATCAATTCCAAGAAGATTTTTCATTGTTTCTCCGATCAAGGTCAAAAGAAATATTAGTTGGAGGTCGGATGGTGCTAATTTTGTTAGGAAGGAGAGATCAAAGCCATGTTGATAGGGGAAACTCATTCCTTTGGGAACTTCTTTCGCGTTCATTTTCCATCTTGGTCTCTCAGGTACTTATAAGTTGCACATATACGTAATTACTAAAATCTCAAATTTAACTGTTTGTTCAGTAACAAATATCGAATAGGATGCCAAATGTTATATCTCCTTTCAATTTGTAGGGAAAAGTTAAGCAAGAAAAGGTCGACGAGTATGATGCTCATTTTTATGCACCCTCAAGAAATGAACTAGAGGATGAAGTCAAGAAAGAGGGGTCATTTGAAATGGACCGTTTTGAAATGTTTGATATTGAGCGAAAGTCTGAGGCTTGTATGAGCCATGGAACAGTAGTGGCAAGGAGCGTCCGAGCTATCCAAGAATCGATGATTTCCAATCACTTTGGAGAAGCAATTCTGGATGATCTGTTCGAGAATTATGGAAAATTGATTGATGAAGAAATGCGTATTGAAGATATTAGACCCATAAGTTTCATTACCGTGCTTAGGAAATTATGATTTCAATGGAAATAGGTGTAGCCACATAGGTATTCTTGTGCCTGTAGCATGTTCATATTTATTTATTTTAAGTTAAATTGCATGATTTATTTCTGTTGTACAATATAATATCGATGTATAAAAATTTCATTAGAATCCATGGATTTTCTCTCTGTAAGAAGCGACTTAAATTCTAGGGTTTGTTTGATAAACTTGGTTTTGGATAGATATAGTTTTTAGTATGTTTCTTAATGTCAGTTTATAATTGGGTTGTTTTTAGGTCATTTGTTGCTTATTTGCCTGTAATGGCATTTATTTACTATTTATTTATTTATATATTTATTTTATTTATTTATTATTATTATTATTATTATTATTTTGGTACCTTTGAATTTGAATGATCTCTTTGGTACATTTGAATTTGGTTTGATAATAATAAAGCTTCCATTTCGTTTTCCAATTGTTTGTTTGTTTGTTTGGTTCTTTGATTACCCTCTATGGATTTTCTCTGCAGCATGTGCTTTTGTTACTACGAAACACATGTGTGTGTTTTGGAAGAAAAAGAATTGATTATCATATGTTATTGGCATTATATGTGTACTCGGTTAAGGCTAAAGAAAAGTATTTTGAGAACAAGTAGAGCATATGAAGACCATATGAAGACCAACTTGATGCTTATAGTTTTTGGATGATCAATTAAATCAACGAGGAAGGCTACGAGCCGCCCCGTTGCGGCGGGGTAGCGAGTATTCGTTTTTTATGTGTTCTTTTGATCTTGTGTTCGTGTTTTTATTCGTATAGTTGTAGCGTTGTTGCAAAACTTTTTAAGGTACTCTCATTAGTTCTATGTGTTTTGGATGGGCTGTGCTAATACAATAAAACCGGGCTGGATGACGCAAATTTGGTGTCACAAAAAACGACAGAATTGACGCTCTATTATATATAGCAAGTACTACGTACTTAACAACTCTTGTCACTGTTCATTCGACTCTAAGCATGATACAACATACTCCGTATATGATTTGCTTAAACACATGCATGCTAAATTTTATTAGCGCGTCTATATCTATATTCCCTAGCCTTGGGCTACCGATTTTATTGATGCTTGGGCCTAGCCCATTTTGATTCCTAGTAGGCTTTTACATTAGGTTTATGCACTGTATAAACTGGGCTAATTGTTGGGCTCTCATTTTGTGACGTCAAAACCAATGGGGCAACGAATCAGAAGCCACCGATTTGACGACATATTATATATATAGTAATGTAGTTCATAAATGGCTAAAACGAGATGGAAGGCGCCCGCCTCGTTGTGGCGGGGGTTTTCGTTATATTTTTGTGGTAAAATTTCGTGGTCATTGTTGCCGAGAATGTTCAAAACGAATGGATGGTATGTGTTGATTACATGTTCCTTCTTTTTTTCAGTACTTGTGCTTTAGAAATTTGTTGGCAGTTCCTAATGTATGATACTCTAAGCATAAGTAATCTGAAGTTTGTATATTCAAAAAAATATATATAAAATAAAATAAAAATAAATAAATAAAAAATCTGAAGTCTGAACACTATATTAAAACAGGTAGCCATTACATAAAGTTTTGTGATTATTACACAGGTTTTGGGTAACAAAATCTGAAGTCTAAATGTTTCTTAAGCAATTGGAACCGAAATTGGGCCGGACTTTGGGCTGCCAGTAACTACACAGGTTTTGTTACCCAAATTTTATATAGAGTATAGACTATAGACACGCCGAAAGATCCGTGTAGAACCAAGTTTTACCATAGAACCAATCAAGCAATCTTAGCCACTCATTTTTTTTTTAACAAAATAAAAAAAAAATAACTTTCACCTTTTTTTAAAAAATTAAATATCTCGCAAACCGTAAATCATTACGCGAAAAAAAATACCATCGCGACGAGAATTAAATTATCTTTCTATAGACATGCATTGTTATATACTTTCGACGAACTTTTTTTTCGATGAACTTTTATTTTTTTCAAAATTTCCGCCCAGAAAATCATATATGATTCGCTAAAATCAAATCATATATGATTTTTACGAATCATATATGATTTTAAAAATCATATATGATTCGTAAGAAGCATATGTGATTTGTAAAAATCAAATCATATGTGAGTTTTACGAATCATATATGATTTTTCTGGGGGAAATTTTTTTTTAAAAAAAGTTCGTTGAAAAAAAAAGTTCGTCGAAAGTATATAACAATGCATATCTATAGAAAGATGATTTAATTCTCGTCGCGATGNCGTATAGTTGTAGCGTTGTTGCAAAACTTTTTAAGGTACTCTCATTAGTTCTATGTATTTTGGATGGGCTGTGCTAATACAATAAAACCGGGCTGGATGACGCAAATTTGGTGTCACAAAAAACGACAGAATTGACGCTCTATTATATATAGCAAGTACTACGTACTTAACAACTCTTGTCACTGTTCATTCGACTCTAAGCATGATATAACATACTCCATCCGTCCCAAAATAAGTGTCCAGTTTGACTTTTCAGAGTCAAACTGGTTCAACTTTAACCTTAAATAATTTTTTTGTATTATATAATACTTGATGAAAAATTATACCAATAAAAAATACACTTAAAATCCAATCCATTCATATATTTTTCATCAAGTATTATGAAACACCCGCAAAAATAGATATGGTCAAAGTTGAACCAGTTTAACTCTGAAAAGTCAAACTGGACACTTATTTTTGGACGGAGGGAGTATATGATTTGCTTAAACACATGCATGCTAAATTTTATTAGCGCGTCTATATCTATATTCCCTAGCCTTGGGCTACCGATTTTATTGATGCTTGGGCCTAGCCCATTTTGATTCCTAGTAGGCTTTTACATTAGGTTTATGCACTGTAGAAACTGGGCTAATTGTTGGGCTCTCATTTTGTGACGTCAAAACCAATGGGGGCAACGAATCAGAAGCCACCGATTTGACGACATATTATATATATAGTAATGTAGTTCATAAATGGCTAAAACGAGATGGAAGACGCCCGCCTCGTTGTGGCGGGGGTTTTCGTTATATTTTTGTGGTAAAATTTCGTGGTCATTGTTGCCGAGAATGTTCAAAACGGATGGATGGTATGTGTTGATTACATGTTCCTTCTTTTTTTCAGTACTTGTGCTTTAGAAATTTGTTGGCAGTTCCTAATGTATGATACTCTAAGCATAAGTAATCTGAAGTTTGTATATTCAAAAAAATATATATAAAATAAAATAAAAATAAATAAATAAAAAATCTGAAGTCTGAACACTATATTAAAACAGGTAGCCATTACATAAAGTTTTGTGATTATTACACAGGTTTTGGGTAACAAAATCTGAAGTCTAAATGTTTCTTAAGCAATTGGAACCGAAATTGGGTCGGACTTTGGGCTGCCAGTAACTACACAGGTTTTGTTACCCAAATTTTATATAGAGTATAGACACGCCAAAAGATCCATGTAGAACCAATTTTTACCATAGAACCAATCAAGCAATCTTAGCCACTCATTTTTTTTATCAAAATAAAAAAAATAAACTTTCACCCTTTTTTAAAAAATTAAATATCTCGCAAACCGTAAATCATTACGCGAAAAAAAATACCATCGCGACGAGAATTAAATTATCTTTCTATAGACATGCATTGTTATATACTTTCGACGAACTTTTTTTTCGATGAACTTTTATTTTTTTCAAAATTTCCGCCCAGAAAATCATATATGATTTGTAAAAATCATATATGATTCGCTAAAATCAAATCATATATGATTTTTACGAATCATATATGATTTTAAAAATCATATATGATTCGTAAGAAGCATATGTGATTTGTAAAAATCAAATCATATGTGAGTTTTACGAATCATATATGATTTTTCTGGGCGAAATTTTTTTAAAAAAAAAGTTCGTTGAAAAAAAAAAGTTCGTCGAAAGTATATAACAATGCATATCTATAGAAAGATGATTTAATTCTCGTCGCGATGGTTTTTTTTTTTTTTTTTTTTTTTTTTTAGCTTGAAAATTTACCGTTTGCAAGATGTGTTGTTTTAAAAAAAATGTGAAAAATAAAAATGAGTGGCTATGATTGGTTCATTGGTTCAATGGCAAATATAAGTTCTACATTGATCTAATTTCATATAGACACACCGTTTAAAATATTCTAAGTTTTGTTACCCAAATTTTATATAGACACACCGTTTAAAATATTCTAAGTTTTGTGGGCTGAAGGTCTGACCGAGAGCCCAAAAAAGAAAACATTTTTTATTGGTATTAGCGCCGACAATGACAAATAGTATATACGAGTTGGGAAACCCGCGCGTTGCCGCGGGGTGTCTTCCGATAGGGGTATTAAGTGATGCATTTAGACAAAGAGCGTTGCTAAATCAGTTTGTTTGGACCCGTGCACAGAGATGTTGACATGTTTATGGGTGCATAGATATAATCTGAGTCTGAAAAGTTGCATGCATTGGCTGGTTAAATGTTTTACAAAAGAATACAGCCAAATATTATCTGCTATGAAAAGCAGTTTTACAGAAGTATAGATAGGTTATACAAAAGGATACATAGGTGTTTTGAAACATATTTGTGCAGATGTAGCACAAATATTTTGCAAAACACAGTGTTTTTTGTGCATACGTAGCACAAATATTCCACAAAAGATAGGGTTTTTTAGTAACGGTCGTAAACCGTTTAAATATTTACATTGAGAAGATTAAGTTTAGGTTGCCTTGCTCTTGCTGGTTGATCTGGCTCTTTGTTTTTCTGGTGTTGGAGTATCAGGTGTGGCTGCATAAATATAAATGATAGATTTGTTAGTATTGAAGAGAAAGAATGAAGTATAGCATGCAAAAAAACAGTAAAGATTAGATGTAGCAGTACCTAAATAAGTACCTAAGTAAGTATTTCCTGCCGTCTTTAGTAATCGTTGCGGATTGTAAATGGGTAAAGCTAGCAAGTATTTGAAGTCTTATTTGGTTTAATTTGTTTTATTGTTCAAAATTTATAAAAAAAAGTTTGGACACAAATATTTCTAGCCTAATCAATGCAGAATCAATGTATTGAGAAACCATAACAACGTACATGTTGCGGTTACTCCAATATTTAAAAAAAAAACAAAAAAAAAAAAAGAAAAAACAAAAAACAAAAAACAAAACCTTGCAAACAAATATTTCTGTTATAGTAAAACTTTCAATGATTCACCTAGATTATGGTCATCTTTCTCAACGTCTTCTTTGGAAACACCTTTATCTTTGGCCTCTTTCAAAATCAACAACTCTAGTATATCTTCAATTTCTTCTACTTGCTCCATTAACAATTGCTTGGATCCGGTAGCATGCATTTAACTGCAGTTTTGCATCAAGCTGTCGCATATCTGGAGCTAGCTGTTAGCTTTTATCGCACCACCCTACATAAATGTTATAATAGATATATCAATTAGTTAATATTTGAATGTGATGTTGGGTAGATGGTGACTATGTTTTGACATTAAGTAATTATATACCTTTTTTATCAAGCAAAATGAAACATATCCCAGTGAGGTTCGGGTCTGGAATATTTCTAGAGTTCTATTTCCTGTAGACTTTCAAGTCAAGTGATTTTTTTAGGTCTTCTGGTTTCAAGTCCATAATGTCTACAGTCTTTGGCTCAACCATTATCTGCTTCCCTTTGTCTTTTGCACGTTGGTCAGGTTGTTGTTCAACTGCCTCTTCTTTTTCTTTAGTTGTTGGAGTCGAGGTTTGTACTTTGCTGTCCGCCATTCTGCAAAAGAGAAACGTGGTTATCATTGCACACAAATTATAATATGTTCATAATAAATATTTTAAGAAGCTTACATTTTCAACTTTATGAGCCTATTCACTTGAGCTTAAGGACTTGATAAGCTCGTCCGCTCAAGTTGGATAACCTTATAAACCCACAAAAATGAGTTTTTCAAATTTTCAATACGCTTCTAGCTCGTATGTCCATCAAATAAGCTTAGAAAAACACCCCCTAACTAAACTAAGCATTCTGTAAGCCCCAAAAAGTAACCACACCGGCTTTCCAAGAATCAAATAACCTCATAATCTGGAAAAATAAGTCAATCCAAACACCCTCTAAGACCATGAGCGATATTACATAGTGATGTTTCCCCATCCTTAACCTCATATTATTACTCGTTTTCGGTCTATCTACTCCAGCCAATGGCAAATGACATCGATATGTTTGATGCGTTAGACTTTTATCCAATCAAATTTTGCAATGTAAATTCAAATGACAAACCTTATACCTCAAAATGATACAACCTATATTCCCTATAGCAAATCAATCACATACCAAAGAGCTGCCACGGGCGTTGTAACAACTGTGGTGCCAGCGGTACCCGTAAAACCTGAATACCATAAAAAACAAACCTCAGTAAACTTAAAATAATAATCATGAAATCTGGGGGAAAATAAATAAATAAATAAAAACTTACATGGATTTTGATTCCGTTGCTGATTTCATTACTTTGCAGTCAACAAAATACAAATATACACTCGAACATTCCTGAAAATTTTGCACGGTTCATCAAATAACAAAAAAATATTGTGTTGCGATATGAGCAAATCTAAAAGGCGGGTAACAAATAACTGAGCAAAAAGAAAAGGCATACACCGTCTCCTGTATAGTTACATACCAGTTCACTAATTGTACATTTGATTTCACCACCCAAACACACTCATCTCGGCGTCTATCTCACGCTCCAATCCCACCTCCACTTCAGCCCCAAAACTAACCCATTTAGTCGCCCATTTCATCCCCGAATCCTACGTCTATTACAGCTTCAAAGCTAACACATTATAGCCCCATTTCAGGCGCCAAACACGGCCATTTCAATTCCATTTCGTCACCCAAAAGCGATCCATTTCAGCACCTAAATGCATTTACTTCAGGCACTATATCAGCACCCAATCACACCCATCTCAGCCCGCATTTCAGCCCCCAATCTAACAACCATTTGAGTGCCGAAACTAACCTTTTTTTAGTCGCCACTTCAACCCCCAAACACACCCATCTCAGCCTTATTTCATCGTCCAAACTAACTTATTTCAGCTGTCGAATACACCTATTTGAGCCCACCACTTCGGCCCCCAATCCCACACCTATTTGAGCCGCAGTTCATTGTCGAAACCCATTCATTTCAGCCCCCAGACACACCCACTTAACTTAAGCCCCAATTTCAGCACCCCATACGCACCCGTTTTAGCGACCACTTCAGCATCCAATCCCACACCCATTTCAGTCCCTAAACTGACCCATTTCAGCTGCGAAACCCGTGAAAACTCATTAGAAAAATACTCTGNACTTCAACCCCCAAACACACCCATCTCAGCCTTATTTCATCGTCCAAACTAACTTATTTCAGCTGTCGAATACACCTATTTGAGCCCACCACTTCGGCCCCCAATCCCACACCTATTTGAGCCGCAGTTCATTGTCGAAACCCATTCATTTCAGCCCCCATACACACCCACTTAACTTAAGCCCCAATTTCAGCACCCCATACGCACCCATTTTAGCGACCACTTCAGCATCCAATCCCACACCCATTTCAGTCCCTAAACTGACCCTTTTCAGTCCCTAAACTGACCCATTTCAGCTGCGAAACCCGTGAAAACTCATAAGAAAAATACTCTGATGTGATGAAGATGGCACCGTAACATAGGATAACAAAGCAGCGATTCCATATTTTCTAGTTTACGAAGGCTCATCCACAACTTCAGACATTACTCTCCGTACACCTACAGAAAACTGGAAGTACACAAATTATTAATAGGAGTTAAAAACAATTTGTAATAAATCTACAATAAAGATAAAGGAAGTTCAAAATTCATATAATACAATAAACTCAAAAAGGGACTGACCCACCCATTGCTCAGCAATCTAACCACTCTAAGCATGTTTGATTCAATATATGAATAATGTTACATAATCAATTGTGCATGTTTGGATTAATGCCAATTGAGTCCACCTATTGTGGAAGACCCCACTCCCCACACTTCACCAGAACCAAAAACAGAACCAAAGGTAAATTGAGACAACGAAAGAATGTTCTCATATTATCGCAGTCAATAGTTTCGACAAATATTTGGGCAGTCACATGTATATCATACTACAAAGCATGAGCATTGTTGGCTTCTCCATTGAATCCTAGCATAATGACATCTCGTAAACTGATCATTGCAAAATTTTCTGTACCTAGACATGTCCAACCGGTCCTATGCAAGAGCAAACGAAAGTATAACAAATACTCATCTCTATAAGATGTGCTCTATTGGCTATTTTCACGACCGATGCAACTGTTACCCAAAATAGAACAATGATTCATCACCTACTAAACTATTTTGTGAGGTGGTGTTCAGTTTCTCATCAGCTTAGTCTAATAAACAAACAGAAGTCATGTCCAATATTTTACCAAAGACACTCATTTTCAGCCGAAAGAGTACCAAATACTTCTACACATTTATCAGTCAATTTGTTTTCCACACTTTCACAGTTAACACATATATTTGTGCACAAAATAATCAATTCTACATACATTCATCAGTCCATATACTGTAAGTATTAGTAGGCCGCTAAAAATGAGAAACACAAAATTGTTACCTCAATTCTTTTCACCTTCGTCTTAACTTTTCTTTGTTCATCGTTCTCCCAAGCTTGGATCTTCACCTCTTCTTGCTTGAACCTATCGATGAAAAGACAAAAGGCACTATCTCAGGGGTTTCGTTGGATATGTGCTACCTTGGCGTGGCACAATGACTGGATGGGTGCAAGGTTGTTAAGCTTGCGGTGCTAGAATGCAAATAATATAACTGTAACCAAATCCAACCAAACAGGTGGTAAACACCAATAACAATTCTCATTCAAACAACAGGCCATCATAGCCACGCAAAGGCAAAGCATCAACTTTAAACAAATATCTAATCCCCAAGTTGCAGAAATCATAAACCATTAAAACCAAAAAATGGTCCGTTTTACAGCGTTTTTTACCTGTTTTCTGGAGTGAATAAGTAGACACCCTTTTGGAACCTCTACTTCAACTTTCTATCCGTCAGCCTCTCCTGTAAGCAATTTGATAAAGATTCAGTTTTCGATTACTTTCATATTACCAGAATATTAAAAACTTTGATCATGAACATGAAAGCAAGAAAGTGTTTTTGTGAAATTTTCAAAGCTCATTAGGCCACTATATAAGGTAACACAAAACCCCAGTTAAGCAGTTTATCAGCTGTTAACTATAAGAAAAAGCATAAGCAACCCTAATATAACCTCGTAAACTTGATTAACACAAATATATTATCACAACAACAATTAGCATTATCCCAAGTTCATTTCAACATATTAATGAAAATTAAGCACCAAACTTACAAACATTAACACAAATAACATATAACAAAAACCTTTAACAACAACCAGCACCATGGATTACCAATCAACAACCATCACGACTGCTGCAATTGAGAAAGATCCATTCATGGAGAAAAAAAAATGCCTGGTTCATATTTAAAACCACATAAAGGAGTAATTGTTTCATTATGATTGCATATAAGTTGAACTGAATTATAAAAGTAGGAAGCTTACAAACTTCATGAGCGAAGTGGTGACATAAAACAGTGGCTTGGGTTCAAAAGCAATATAATAACTTTAAAAATGTGCAGCTAAATTAATTAAAGATCAGAGATGGCTTACCAGCTCTCTCTCTATGTTTATCCTTAGCTTCTTTTTTCGAATTTTTTGATTGTGCGCTTGTCGACTCGACCACTAAGATATAGTATATGCCTTCCAATTGTAGGCTTTCCAGAATCTCTAGCCTAAATGACACAAAATATATGATTAGATGGTTAAAAGGGCGTGAACAATGCAATGCCAAAATCAGAGTGGTTCAAGAACTTCTAATAGGATTGTTGGTTTAAAAGACCAAAACAAAAATAACGATCAAATACTCCCAGTTTTAACTGATAACTTGATTGGTTTCTATTATAGTTGGCCTACTGATATGCATGTTTTGTATGCATGGTTGGTTTCTATTAGTTGACGCTTCTCAAACATCATAAAACAACACATTTTATGAATCTACCTAATCGTAATAAAAGACATTCGATCCGGTATACCTGTTGAAGTAACCCAATCCTCTGATTAGTGGCAGCCATAACAACGGCGCAAAACGAATGCCTTGACGATTTCAAACTATTACTCATCTTAAACCCCTCACCGTCTCTAATACTCCCACCCTATGCCACAAAATTCTGATTCACAAACCTCTGACCCACCATTACCAATAATAATCCTGTCATAAACACCAAAATCATAGATCAGAGCGTCATTAGTACATAACCCTCATCTTTATTATTCTTTAGAAAAGGACACTACGAAATAAACTACTGCAAATTTGGGGTATATATGAAAGGGATCAAGTCACGAAATACAACATAGAAAATCAAACACATATATTATATTGAGTCAATTAAGTGCAACGTAGATATTTAGATTGAATGTTCTATGGCTTGATACTGGAATATGAACCTCAATTCTAAAAAAATTGTTTATAAACACAGGTATCAGTCTACTGTACCATCTATTGAAGAGAGACAGGTTGATATTTTATAAATCATTCATAACTAACTTAACAAACTTCAAGTAACACAATAACCATACCATAAAAAATAATCTTGACACCCTATAAATCATTCTAAACCATTAACACCAGCCCTAATGTTTTGATTAGTTCACTTTCATAATCTGGCCAAAAACCCCTAAAATTAACAAAGACCCGAAATTAAAACATAACCCTAATTTTACCTATACCCATTATCAAAAACAAAAAAGATCACACAGGAACCACAAAACCGAAATCCTATTAGTACCCACTTAAACTAAACACAAAATAACCATAGATTAGTAAAAAAAAATGAAGAATCACATACCTTCTAAAAAAATTCGTGGTAGTGGAAGTACATCCTTTTTTGCAATTCATCGATCCCACTCAAAATACCTAAAACCTGCAATTAAACATAAACATGTGAATAAAAATACAAACTTTTTATCAAAAAAAATTAACTGGAATAAAATAAAATGATGAACCCTAGATATAAGTAGGTGTGTTTTACTACGTGTGTGTGTGTTTATGAAGAATCCAGAACAACAAAGTCAAAAACAATATAGGCAGAAATTTGTGGTTGTGAAAAAAAAGAGTACAAATGGCTAAAATACAACCACAAAAGGAATAAAAAAATAATATTAGTGTTCCTTTCCCTGTTCACCTCCTCACATCCAACTGTAGCTGCAAAAGAACCCGTCGGATCGGATCAACTCGGTGGTGGTTTGGTTGGCCGGAGCTGAGGTCTTCGGATCCCTCCACTCAACGTAAAGTGTGAGAGAGGAGGAACAGGACCGGGTTTTGATATAACCCATATTTTCCTATTAGGTTGGGACGGGTCGAATTGGAAGAAAAAATGGGCTGCGAAGCCCAAGGATTAGTATAGTAGTATAATAAGGTAATTTTAGCACCAAAATTACGACGTAAATGGGCTAGCCCAATTCTTGCAAGTAGGTAAGCTTTTTGTGCGACGAATACGGCCCGTAATGTCTTGTGACTTGCATCTGTGTAGATACACACCAGCCCCGCAACAATGAG